>JANSVA010000007.1:35489504-35510457 GCA_025504915.1 Erythroxylum reticulatum | reverse complement strand
AAATAAGGACTTCCATGGAGCTTCATAGACTTAAAAATAAAACAAGAATTATTAAATTTTTAGATAATATTTACCTTCAACATTGTGTTTAAGTAGAAAAATGTTAATTAGCTAAAATTTCAACATAATTTGACCGATGTGCCTAGCTGTCCTTTTTGTTATAACTAGATTTTCCAATGAATCGGCCTAAATGAAAGATTCAAGCTTGACCAGGTGCATTTATAGGATGTAATTAAGTTGATATATTGTATCAAACGCAAGGTCCAAAATGTCCATGAACACTATAAAACAACTACACACGCCAAACCTGTCATGCCTTTGCGTCAAAACATAGAAAATCTCTCAAGAGCATCCTAAACTTTGTTTATACCAATGGCTTCTAGGAATCCACTTTCCAATTCAAACTCGAACGCACAACACCAAGCCAGGACTTGTCTCTGTGCGCCGACCACACATCCTGGATCGTTCAGGTGCAGTCTGCACAGGAATCTTCGGAGGTTTCCCGGTCGATTCAAGGTCCACTTGCCATCGAACAAGAGGGAACTGGCTGCCCTTGAAAAGGTAAATTCTTTCAGGGCCATCCTTCTGCAGATCATCAAACCATCAAGTCATGACCTTTGCAGGAGAAGGAAATTTCAGCCTAGGCCTTCCAGGTTTTGTTTAATGGAGGGAAATAGAGATGGGGTTGTAGTCTCTTGATCATTCGTAGCATCTAGTTTATAGCTTTTTACATATTTAGTCGGCTTTGCTTATTAGAGAAAAAGCTTCTGCAGTAGTTTATATGTATATATGAGGAGAACGTATGAATAGTATCGATGTAGATTTTGCATTTATATGAGATTAATGAAATGAGTAAGGAACTGGGATTTGATTATTCTGCGGAAGTTCTGAATTTGTATGATGATCTGGTGATGGAAAACTTTGTTCGGATGCAAATAAATCTGGAGTTTGAAGCTACCAATTCAACCGTTACTTCTGCAATTGTGAAAGATCCAATGTTTTTATGTATTAGAGGTCATAATATTGCAAATACATGCTCGAAAAATTCAATCATTGAACTTTCAAGAGATCGATGGATGTATATTTCTAATCTGGGTGTTAGCTTTGGTCTATTCTTTTCGTTTTCTTCTCTGTTTCATTACGGAAAAATACAGAAAAAGAAAAGGTCTTGACGTCTGGTCTTGGTATCAGATGACGATCTTTTCGTGTCTTTCGTTTCATCTTCCGTGAGGAACTGATCCTGCGTAGTGCACACATATCCTACTCGTTATTGATTACGGAACTTCGTTTAAAAGAAATGGTCTTTTCGTGTCCGTTTAGAAAAATGTAGCCGTGAGTTGAGGGCAGAGTTTAAGCTACAAAGAAAATTCCTAGCCCTGATGACGAGGGCAGGACAATGACCTTATGTATGGTTGCTGTTCTTGTGACCGGAGAAAAGACCACAAAACAAACAAATCTTATCGTCTATTTTTATTTGGATGTTGTCTCTGATATTTTGTCTTCTGTCCCTGATATTTTCGTCTTGTTCACTGTAATCAAATACATTATGTTCTTAAGACATAAACAATTTTTTCTGTTCTGTCTGTTACAACCAAAAATCTCACTATCTCTGATTTTTGTTCTATTCCACTTTTAAATTTTTGTTCCGTTCCATCTTCAGATATCGGAGACAGCAACCATAAGTAGTGTGAGAAACCAGAGAGACCAATGAATGAAAAGAAAATAAAAGAGTATCCGAAGAGCTTTAAAAGTAGTTCTAATCGAAATTGCCCTTCTAAAGAAGGGAGTTGTGTTTATGAGGCTATTTAATAACAATGATGAAAGCAAATTCCTCTCAGTCTCAGGCCTCAGCAACGGTAGAGCCTTAAATCATGGGCTTGTCAGCAACTGTGGCCACTAATTGTTGCTTGACAGTGCTTCAGCGTAGCTGTGGCAATTGGTTACGGAAGTAGAAGAATTGAAGGGTTTTAAGGGAGGGGGCTTAGAGAGATAACTGGACCGGATTTAAGTGAGTTAATATAAAAACTAGGATGTTATATATCAATTCAAAACCTTAAGATAATGAGTTAGGACCTCATAAATAGATAGATTCATATTAGACTAGCTCTCCCTTAATCGTTAGCTTATGCGAAGCCGTTGATCATATCATGATCACTTTTTCATCGAACTTTGCCATCCTAATTCTGATGCCAATGAAGACTTTGAGAGGACTTGCGGGAAAATCAAATCAAATCTTTATAGGTCTAGAACAATTAGGATACTATATTTCTAAATTATGAGTTTTATTTGTGTATATAACTCATTTCATAACTTGTAAGTTAAAAAAAAAACAGAGATAATGACACGTTAAAAAATACTTCTAATTTTACAATATTTGACCATTTTTGTGAAAAAAATTCTTCATCTTATTTTAAAGTGTGTATTAAATAAATTGTCAAATTCATATAAATAAATACTCTTAATTTTATGATTTTTTTACCAAGTTTGTGATTAAAATTTTTATCCTTTTTAATATTTAAGTAATAAATTTATAATAATAACTTTTTCAAATGTATATTTGATAAATTATCATGATACATACAATAATCTGTAAAACGTTTTAAATAAATAAGTTTACAAATCAGCCATTGAAATTCTGAAATTCTTAAGTTGAAAGGCTTTTGGTAGAGTTTGAACAAAACCACCCCTTGTTGAAACTTTACTATCTGCAGAAGATTAAAAAGGGTTCAGAGACTGTTAATGAAACCAAATCAGAAAAGGTAATTGTTCATTCTGTGAAATTATTATAAACTAGTCAATGCATGCCAACGTTGGAAGGATAACTGGCTCCAATTTGGTTGCTTCCTTCTGCAACACAGCGAAATGTAGCTGAATCGTGAAGCTTCCTCACATCTAAGATCTAAATCACATAGTTCTTGTCCAAGCTTCGTTGCAGGTAATGCAAATGAAGTCCTTGGTCCTGTAGAACAGAGTAGACAACTAAGGAAAATTCTCGTCTTAAAATGACGGCAAGTCGTCCCACCCTATCATCAAACATACTTGAAAAGGGCCTACACATGGCTCGAGAATACTGTCACGCATAAGACCGGTTCGAAAAGTCTCCGGGTCAAAAAAACGAGACATTGAAAAAAAGGAATGAACTGGCCAGCGACTAAAATGCATTAAAAGCTGAACCCTAAACCTCCAAACTTGTGGGCTTCCACGCCACGTGGGAGAAGATTCTTGCGCTATTCGTTTTGGGCACCAGTCGTCAGTATTCAGCTTAGGACCACAGCCAAAGTTGAAGCTGCTTATGCCATATCTGCCACTTGGTTGGAGGCCAAATTAACCTAACCATATGCAAACAGCCTTTTGTCTCCTATGAGTTTAGGTGATGTCAAATCTTACGTTTGCGGGATTTAGACTTAAAGGGCACTTGTTTAAGTCGATAAAAAGTGTACATGAAAAGGCTAAGTCACTCCATTATAGGTTGATGTGTTCATACATATCGGCCAAATTATTGGGGTCTTCTCTTTGTTTTATCTGATAGAGCAATCGTGTCCAAATGTGATTAAGAGAACTCTAATTAAGCAACAACAAAGTGACAATAATAAAGGGCATCACGTCCACAAGCTGTTTAACTAATAAACATGATTGGAGATTAGGGATTTGGGATTAGGGACTTGGGAATCTTGATGAAGTAGACAGAAGATTATTTAGCCGATTTCACGAACATGAATGTTGCCAATTCATAGATGGGGCATTGCATCTTGTTTTCAAAGAGATGGAAATGGTTGACTCCATTGTGTGATCTGTATATTGCACAGCTTTCAAAGAGTTGGAAGTTGTGTGCTTTGCATATTGCATTTATGGTTCAATTCTTTTCATTAATTATTCAGTCCAACATTTTGAAAGGTCTAGTTTATTTTTATAAGGGTAGAATTTGTAGTTTTTACTTTTTGAGTAGATATTAAATAATATATATATGTATGTACGTATGTAATAAGTAATAAATTATATATCTTAAATAAATTATTTGACAAATAAATAAACAACTAGAAATTCAAATAATAAATTCTATTTAATTAACATTTTAATACTTTTATGTCTTTATTTTGTAAATTATTTTTTAAGTTTTATGTAAATTATAATCTTTTCTATTGTTACTCAAATTTATAATTTTGTAAATTATTTTTTTATAAATTTAATCCATCAATTAAACCATCTTTTTGGAAAACTTACACCTAATCAAGATAAAACTTGACGTATTTTTATAAAATAAAATAATAAAATATGAACCAAGCTTTCGACCTTTATTAATTGGTCAAGGGAATCGATTACTGGGGTCTCAGGATCGTACGTAAATCAACCAAAAGAAAAGGTAACAAATAACCTTTGTTGTTTTTAAGCATTATCTTGTTTTCACCACTTACCTCTTGCTTCCGATATAAGGTTAGCAGATGAGCTACTCGTCACTAATGGTCCCCATTTGCCTAATCTAATGCTTTCTGTCTATGTCCATGTTTGCTTACAACTAAAGTAATCTGATGTAATCTGAAATATGTATAATTAAATTTAAAAAACCCTTTTCCAGTTTTTTTTTTTCGCTAAAAGATATGCATCAGATTTTATTCAAAGATCATTTCGTTTCTTTTTTAATCTAAATTTCAAATTTTCCTTAACCTGCATATATAATCATTCAATCTAACAAAGCGAAAGATTATATCCTTATCTTAAAAGTAAGTGGTAGTAGGCTATCTGTAAAGATCTTAAAGGCTAAAAGCTTTCGGTACTCAGTAGTTTAGTACTACTTTATTTGACCGTAATCTTACAAAATCTTTTCATTATTACATAATCTTAAGGATCTTAAACATGAATCGTTATAGCTAACATTTGAGTGAAACTAAGATATTTCAAATTTTCTAAAACTTGGATCTAACGTTTGAGTGAAACTAAGCTATTTCAAATTTTCTAAAACTTGGGTCAGAATTAGTTGAATAAAATTAAAAATTTTAAAACATCGTTGAAAGAGGTTATAAGAATTTAAAATTTAATTGAAAAATATTAAAAGAAAATTAATTAATTTATAACAATTTATTAATTTACAAAGTTTGACTTATTAATTAATAAATTGATCAATTTTCAACAACAAAATTTTTAAAAGTAAATTAAAACAAAGAGTCAAGATTTTTACAATTGAGCTGGCAGAATCGGTTTGATTTTTTAATCGTTGGTTATTTCCAATCTTCAAAAACAAAGAGTTTAATTGTGTTATTTTTAATATTAGAGAAACATATCAAAAATTAAATCGGTAAAATAAAAATTATAGAGTTAAAAGGTTATTAGATCATCATATAATAGGAAAATTGTTAAACAATAATTAAAGTTTATTTTAGTTTATAAAAATCAATTAATTTATGAAAATCAACCGGTTGATTAATAAATTAATCGATTTTTTTAACAATAAGGGTTGATAAAGTAAATCAAACCTAAAAAACTAATATTATATATACATTAATGATACGATGACTAGTTTGGTGAATTAACATTAGACTATAGTCTCTGGATGGAAGCTGTAGTGTTAATAGAGCTCAAACGTGAATGTGGGAAGTTTGGAAGGCAATCAAGTCGACATCTTGTTACTTATTTTACAAGTCTAATAATAGCAAATTGCTATTGTAAGCGGAATAACTTGGAAAGCAAACATGCAGAGAACCTAAGTCTTAATGATTGATCTCACCTTACAATAATATGATGCACATTACTTAGATATTGATATATTCATGTCTTCTTCCCACTCACGCGCAACTTGGGCAAAGAGGAATCATACAGGCAGCGAGAGGTAATTATTGAGTGAAACTATCATATCAGATTAAGACGACTTGGAGTTTAAATTCGCAATATTTTATTTAGTTATTACTTAAATAGTCTAACCAATTCAAAATGCTAATATGGTTTTATAATTCTTAAGTGGGTACAAATTCATATTTTTTTTTAGAGTTTTAGTATTTTATTAAAGTCATTATTGATCTTCTTTTTTTAATTATTTTATATAAACACATGAATAATAATAAATTATGTTAGATTTAAATTTAAATTTAATACAAAATTAATACATGCAAACTCATGTTTAAGTATCCAAACTTAATTAAATTGAATATAAATTTCGATAAAATTATATCTTTACAATCAAAAGGTGATATAGATTCAAATCAAAAATACCTTTTTTGTAAAAAAAATACAAAAAATGATGTGTATATTCGTAATTTAAAATTAATTATTTTATCTTTGTATATATTTAAATTAAAATTTACGTCGAGATTTGAGGTTAACATATTCATTTGATTTGAATCCTTTTACTATCGTAACAAAGAAATGAAATGATTGATTTTTAACCCACCGAAAAGGGAAGAACAGCTAATAAAAGTAAAGCAATCTTTTTTGTTCTTTTGTTCTTACTTTTACACTGTTATTAAAGCAAAGAAATGTGACATATCTAAGCTTCTAACCCTACGTGAAGTCCAACCATTCTCAGGAAGACCTATGGAGGTGATAACTCAAGATAAAGGTAACCCCTTTCAGTACTCATAATGCGCCACATTACTTGCACAAGGAAGAAAAGATAAAAAAAGGAAAACCTTCTTGAACACGAACTCCATACCCTTATAATAACGTTGTCAAATCTCAATAAACAGTTGGAACAAAAATGGCAGAAGACACAGTTAAGAGTTGCATTAGGAAAAGACGAAAAGGTGTGATGGCTTGTGGGTTGATTCTATAACCAAAGCTATGTGCCCAACACGTTTATTAGTTGCATATGATATTTTATTAGATGAATGAAAAATTAGGCGGCATATCATAATGTCCAATAATTTATAAAGAGGAAGGGATCAATTTGTGGATACCATTTTCTCACAAGTTTGGGGGAACACATGGAGGATACGTGTCAATTTTGTTTGCGAGCAATAAAAGAGTTTGAGAATCTTCTATAGACTGAAGGGAACCGGTGGAATTTGGAATTTGTGTGAATGGGTCGAGATTGATGTGATATTCTCTGTCAGCAAATTTTGACTCATTGTGGTTCTCTGGTTCGTCATTACCAGTCAACAAAGAAAGAGCCATCTTCGGGCAAATTGCCGGAGGATTGGAGAACTATTAGTTTTTCGAATTGCAACTTGAGTTGTAAATTGAGAAGATTAGGGAAGCTATTTTTATTGAATAAAAAAATGTAGACAGCAATTAATTATATACTCAATTAAATCTCATATGCATTTTATTATCACGCACATGTAAAAAATTGTGTTTACATTATATAAAATTTCAAGTTTAAAACTTTTAAATTGAATAATTTTAAAATTTAAATGCTCAATTCACTATTCTTATAAGTGCATTTTAAAGTAAACATTTTTATATTAATAATAAAAATTGTAATTAAAATATTATTTTAATTAAATTAAATCATTTATCTGTAACACATAACGATACCTGTGTTAAATATTTCGATTTGAACGTGAAAAGACAAGAAACAAAGCAATGTAGAAAATACATGATTTTAATACTACAACTTTAAGTGAGCTTTCCGAAGCTGAAACGAACGAGAATCTATCGCTGTCTTTGTGAGAACTCCTCACCGGAGGACGATCAACATCTTTCTACAATTTTCTACAAACGTAAGCTCTCTTAACAAGTCAAAGAATCCTTATGCCTACAATTAATACAAGTAACTGCAAGAGACTTTAATCTTTATATTTAGTATTTATATCGAGTTTTTTCATTACAGGTCTGATATAAGTCCGATCCAAGCTGATCCAGATCTATATTCTATACTAACTTTGACCCATTGATTTAAATCATTTGTTAGACTACTTTATTATTTTTTATTTGAATCAAATGACGTAACTTAATCATAAATTATTAAAAAGCAGAAAAATGAAATTAAATATTGTTCTATTTTATGAAAAAAAAGTTAAAAATATCTAACATTATCGTCTAAAATAGATTTTAGTATTTAAAAGAAGAATAATTAAACATAACACTGGAATAATTAAGTTAGGGTGGGTTTGTAGAATTTAAAGAAGAAATACATTCCATTTAAGTGCGAAGTTAAGTTTTAGTTTTTTCAATTTCAAATTTGTTTTTTTTTTTGTGGTTGAAAAAAGCGAATCTTTCTACATTTGATTTTAAACAACTAAAAGGACAAGTTACGGGTCCTAAATTTGTCTTTTGGAAAATTGGGCGCAAGTTCAGCTTCAATAGGCACACATCCCTATCTAGATGACGACATATGGTTTTGAGAAAGCTGTATCCAAAGTAGAGAGTAGACCGCCACTTTCAGAATTACCATAATTACGAGGAGTTTATGTCGGTTATGTTTATCCTCTTACAGGTGGAGATTAGCTAAATATCATTTCATGGTCTAATTGATCGGACCAACTATGCCTTACGTTAAACGTTTCATAGGATTAGTCTAAGGAATAAAAGCTATTGCTTTGTAAGGTCACCATTGTAGCGTCTCTTTGGCCAATTCAAGGTTGCGCCGGTCTCTGTCGTCGGCGAGGTCTGAGGCACCACCGTCCGCTTTCGATGTTATTAAGTAAATGGTCAATCGGAAAGGTCAAGAGGCCATAGTCCTACTTAGATTTTGTCAAGGTTCTTTTTATTAAATAATTTTAACAATAAAATTTTATATTTTTATTCATGCTAAATATACAAGTTATTATTAATTACTCACAATAATCTCTTCACTAATTAGCGACAAAGTTACATATCATTAAATTTTTATGTTTTAATTGGGTATTATTATTGTTGTTTAATTTTATTATTTAAAATTAATTCAATTATTTATATTAAATTTATTATTTTAATTTTAGTTTTAAATATTTTTTGTAAAATATGTAATTGATATATTATTTCAAGTAATAAAAACACGTTCTACTCAAAATATAGTAGTTATAGTTACCAATTTTTATAATAAAATTTTAAACCCTTCTAGAATTATAGGTGTTTAAGTAACTTAATTAATACTATAAACAAAACAATTGAATGGACTTTAGCAACGACTCTTCTTCTTCAAATCGGTTAAAGAAAATCAAGAATTCCATTAACGAACGACAAGGCAGCAACTCTTGAAAATTGACCTTTTCAATTTACGACATTTCCAAATTGATTTTATGATATTAGCCAATCATATTGAAGTCTTACGAATGTCATCATTCAAAATATATAAATTCTAAATTACGAGTAATGACCCAAATGCAAATAATTTCAAAATAATTTAAACATAGAATAAGTAGTATAAATGTTACAAATATTATTACAATAAATCGGTAAAATTTAAAAATATTTTATGTAAAAAAATAAAACCCAAAAAATTAGAGTTGCGATGTGAAACAGTCACATCATAACTTTATTTATGCCGTAACTCAACACTATCTAACCGGAACTAAACAAGAGCCCACGGAATTTACCAAGAAACCAAACCAACGCACACATGGATTGCTCCAAAACAAGATTCCATCCACAGATAGTTGTCAGTGTTACAGTGGAATGAGATAAGGGCGTTTTTGTCCATTACACGACTCTCCCTTCAGCCCATAGCTTCTGTCTAAAACCGTCCGATCCAATTAACTAACCCCCAACCATATCGCTTACCTTTGATTTATTTTACAACTTTTTTCCCTCCTCTTCTATTTTTTCGCATCCTCGTCCCTCTTCTTTTAGATTTTTTTCATTTCTTTTTCATTTATTAATTTTCCTTCTCCGTATTAGACATGTTTTTTAATTTAATCCGTGGGATGGACTAATAAGGACAACTGGCGATTAGTACAAGAAAGGGAGTATAATTATTGTACTTGTCCAATTAGATAATATTTTCCATTTTATACCTTTTGTTTTTATTTAATTTTCCATTATTTGGGATTAATTCGAAGAAAATGTTAAAAATCTTGTGTGAATATTTTATTGAGGAATGTTTTGGCAGCTGTTCAAAGAAATAAATAGAAAGTATTTGCAAGAACTTCTCGGGTTTCGCAAATTGAAAGATTTCTAAGGGCAAAAGAGCAACAAATAAAACTAAAATGTCATATACCGAGATCCCAGCAAAATATCACGAGATGACTCTGTCCACGTAATTACTCTTCTCCCTCCCTCAATCCCTATAAATACATAGCTCGAGTTAAGCTGGGTTTGCCGAATTAACCAGCCAAGCACGGCTTATTAGAATAAAAAGAAAAGGTAGCGTTTTTCTCTCTCTCCCTCTCTAGATTCATTTCCATCTCTCTATCCCTCTCTCTCGCTCTACTGCAATCCCTCAAAATCAAGGATGGCTGCAGCAACTGTGGGGTCTTCTAGAAGGTCCTCGAACGGACCGGTGACGCGATCACTGTCGCCGTCCGGCAGGTTCGGCTTCTCTAATCCACAATCGTCGGCGACTGCGTTCGCTTCTTCGAGCTCCAGCTTTTCGTCTCGTTCAAGCACCTTCTTTGGTCACAGTCAACACCACCAGAGGTCCGTCTCTCCGCCACGTGTGAATATGTACGGAAACACCACGTCTGCTCGGTCCGTTCGGTTCTCTCTTGACCGTCCGATCTCTCCTAATCGCTCAATTTCCAGCGTCAGTCCCTCCCGCAGCCGTCCCCAGGTAGTGAGGAAGCAGAGTGCTCCTAAGAGGACCTGCTTGTGCTCTCCTACGACGCATCCAGGTTCGTTTCGGTGCAGCCTTCACAAAGGCTTTAACTCTCCACACGGCGTGAGCTACGCGCCGAGCAACCGTCTGAATGCGCGTAGATCAGCGATGACGAACTCGCTGGTGAGGATCGGCGGCGTGGAGGGAGATTTGGTGAAGAGAGCTTTATCGGCGTTGATTCGGCCGTCTTCTCACCAGCAGCGTCGACGCGCCGACTTCCAGCCACGACCGAGTCGGTTGTCGAACATGTCCAAGGCGGAAGATTCGTAATTCCGGTGCTTTCCTCGGTAAACTTCTATTTCATTAATCTCAGGTGACGGAGGGCCCCGGATTTCGGCTAGGTGGTGTCAGATCTGAGAGGCGGAGGTGGCGCGTGAGATTCGGGACGGACAGTTATTTTTGTTGCTATCCGAAGAATCCAATAACAGGAGGACCTTGGCGGACACGCACATAGAACCTTTTTTTTCACTGTATATATAGATAATATCTATAAAATGAAGTTGGCGCCATTAATGGCTTTTTGAGGAGCCTTCAGGATTAAATCCAATTTTCCAGTCACATACATCTAAAATTTTTGCTTCATTTCATTCACCTCAAATAAAAAACATTAAAATTGAAAATTCAATAATCTTTGTTCATTCCAAACCCATTCCAGTTTCTTATTTCTGGTTTGGTTTGTATTTTCACCCCGTTGTCTCTTCCGTTTGGTTTTAACGTTCTATGTTCATTCCGTTCGTAGGGTTCGTCGTCCTTTACGTATTGAGGGGTGTCCGTTCGTATCTCCGTGTACTTAGACGTTGTGAGTATCTCTTCTTTATAACTTTATTTCCTTCCTCTGTTTTGACCTTTCTTTTATCTGCTTATTTCGATTTTACCATGTCTGTCTTATATTGTTTTGCAGGTGAAGGATTGATAGGAAGGAACACTTACTAGACAAACCTAAGCTCTCTGAATTGGAGGAGGAACCAAAATTCAAAATGACAATAAACTATCTACGACTTAACAATCATTGACAGCTGGACTTTGTCAAATTTTGGTAATAGACAGAGAAATTGAAAAGCAGCTATATTAATTACAGAATAGAAAGACAGCCATGAAAACTTTGAATTCCTGATTTTATTAGGAGAAAGACAAATCTCTCTTATAAATTAACAATAAATTAGGAGTAATGAAAATAACTATGGGGATTGGTAATACTAATAACCCACTTTGCCTTTGGTTCTTCACGTTAGTTGAAACTAAACACCAGCAGTAATTGAGAAGGAAGCTCACACAGATAGGCACTACGCACCCATTATTTTAGAGATAACATAGAATACTGTAATATTAATGACCTATTGGCTACTCGAGTCTTGTTTATAATTAATTAGGTCACCAACCATCTTAAAGGCTTTGTTTAATATCATAGTAGTTAGTTACATAGTGTAATGGCCATGTTTACATAGTGTAATGGCCATGTCCACTAGACCCTCTAAAGCCTTATTTCACTCTACAATACCTATTTTCTTTCATTGTTTGTACTTTTGACCCAAAATTTAGAAATAAACGGGGACCACTCAAAAACCTATCCCTTATAATATAGGACTTAAATGTATGAATCGACTTTGGGATTTGCATAATCCTATCTTGCTTTACTCTTTAACATTTGTTTTCTTTTCAACCTTAACCAACAATTACAATAGACAAAAATACAGTGGGGGATTGGATTAAATAGCATAATTAGTATCTTTCATTTGGTGGGACAATGAACCACTTTGTCTTAGTTGACGATACAAATTAGAACAGATCTTATTAGAAGACATATACCAATTCATTAAAATAAAAGCTAAAATACAATAATTGTAATCTAGAATTGATCCCTACACATTGAAATGAGATCCCATTTGTCCATACCTATCAAGAACCATCCGTATCACTCACCTAGAGAATTGCCCCTACGAGAGGATAAGGTGTTGAAAAAGAGAGACGATGAGGCGAGGAATGCAAGGATCTTTTTGGGTTTTGGTCACTGTCATTGGACTGCTATTATACAGACGTCAAGCTCAGAATTTTAAGTATGACAAATAATTGATGGATTAATTTTTTTAAATTATTAGTAAATGTATAGTTGGTTTCTTATTGTTAATGATTGAAAATGTAATTAGAAGATAATAACATACACGTATTCTTATCCAAGATGAAGATGGATTCCTAACTCACCTAGGTGAATGTCATCATAAGTTTCTGTCAGGAATTCCTAAATATCTACACGCAGGCCTTTCAATCCTAGTCAGGATAAGAGCAACTGCTAGAAGTTTGAAGATCACTAGTGTCAAGTCTTAAGCAAGGAAAAAAAGAGGAAAGAAGATAAGTTCAGGAGATATGGCATTTCGTAACAGTCTAACAGACCTATCTCAAATTATTGGAAAGAGGAAATTTACCCTCGTATTAACCTCTTTTCTTGTGGCACCCACAAAGAGCCCACCTTCATCTACAAAAAAGCAAAGAGCAGCCCAACCAAAGAAGAAAGATGACAAAGATGGCTCACAGCTGTGAGGGGGCAAACCGGCTAAACCAGCAGTTGGGACCATTGACTTGCACTTTTATTACAACAAGACTATTGTAGCCAGTGGAGTGATTACAGAGCTTGAATGTTCAAGTCGCGATAAGAAAAGTTCTTGCAAGTGTCACGTAAAGATCTATAAATATAAAAAAAGATTAGTGTGATGACCCTATTTGTTAAGTTAGGTTATTATTTTATCTGGTAAGCATTATCTAGAACTCAGTTGGGAGCTAAATTCCACCTTACATGTCAGATTCTTACTTGACTACTAACCAGAAATTGCCAAACAAAGTTGGTACTTTTGTTCCTGTGCATCAAGTTGAGAATCCACAGGTACATGATCCTACTCAGAAGTTCATCTAGCTGACTCGGAGGCAAGTGTTGGATAACAAGAAAATCTGCCCAAGAATGGAAAACTGTTTACTTACCACTGTCTGTGGGCTCCAATCTGTGGATAGAGATAGTGGGTCTTGCAGTGTATTTTTTGGTTTTATCACAATACTTCAGATGAGGTGAGACAGGTTCATGTGGATGGACCCGCCATGTGCGATGTTTGTATTTTGCTGATATTGATGTTGCTGCGAGGTTTTGGAGTTCTCTAAACCAAAAAAGGATAAGGACGATGGGGTTGTAAGTTAGTTTTTGGTATTGGGGTGTTCATGTGATGTGCTTTGATTGAGTTGGCAGTTTCTCGGAGACCAAAGAAGATGAAATGCCCTTTTCATCTCACTCCCTTGTGTGCAGGAACGGAAGTTTTTGGAGCTTTTTGTTTTAGCCTGCAAATGGTGGTGAATCTAGTGATTATTCAGATGTCAGGAATCAATTTAATCATCTGAAACAAGAAATGGCCTGCCCTTACCCTTTTATAAACTTCGTAAATGCCAATAGAAAGGGTAAAAGATTTTCATTTCTACATAAAGATCGATTCTCTTAAGAGCTGCATAAACTCCATTAATGTCAGACATTTTTGTTTACAAGGCACCTCCGATCTCTCTGTTAAAACCTGTTTAACTATAATTTGATTATTCACACAATATAACAGTACAATTCCCTTTTGTGACTTTCCTCTGAGAAGAAAGGCAAATAGGTCTGGTGGCTTTTCGCGGGATTGCAGGCAAGTTACAGAAGTCCTGATCCTGGACTAATTTGTTCAGGTTTCGAGGTTCTTGCACCAAACATGAGAGCACAGGCCTGTCTCATTGTCAGACAATTCTGCCTACGAGTATCTCCTGACAAGAACCCTTAGACTATTGGATTGGGCTAAACAGCCATATGGAGACTTGTTTGCTAGTAGAATATCCAAAGCCTGAAGGTGTATAGTCCACCTACCAAACATATGTTCTTGGGTCCAAGTTTGGCCATCGAATAGTTCTTCTAGTGACAAGTTGGTGCATCTTCGGGTCTAATCAGTAGATTTTGTCAGACAGTTTGTGGTCATCTATGTTTAACATGATTCTGTACGAGAGATTTGATGTTGCAGCCTTGCAGGACAAAAGACCAGGAAACAGAAAATAAATAAACTTAACTGAGTACTTATGTACAATAAGCTCTGGTCTCATGTTGTACTATGGGATGTTCCCATCATAAATTATCAGAGAAATACAGATGCAATCGACCCTTTTCCATTGCATAGAAAAACACTGCCTAGAGCCGACTGAATGTCCTAAGATGTCTTCCAGATACAGACAATCAGAAACCAGAACAATCGCTACATTTTTTCAAGATAAACCCAGAACCAAACGCCAAGAAATAGGCAACAAAGCTTTCATTTCAAGTGGGCTTCATGTCCTGAAAAAGTGCTGACCATAGAGCATGTTCATCGAACTTGCCATTCACAGTGTTTTCCTCCTTGCTATTATAAAGCTTGGGACTTGGAGATTTTGCATCCCAAGGGCTAATAGCTACTTGTGGGCTTCTGCAACTGACAATGGACTTGTACAGCAAATTTCCATCTAAAGCTCCACTCAATTTTGGGCTTCTACAAGCTGACACCAATTTCTCTTGCAGCAGATTCCCATTCAAAGGCCCTGAAAGCTTCAGGCTCCTTTCGGCTACCATCATTTTTTCTTGGTATCTTCTGTCCAAAGGACCAGATTTCGTCTGTTTCGACCTTGCTCTGATTAGTCGAGGCTTCTCTGCATCTCCCTCACTCTTGCCCTTCATGTTCGTTGCTACCCCCCATGTCCCTCTGTCTGATGGCTGTTCTGTCACTGCCTGAATTGCCAAATCTTCCCGATCAAATACAACCAACTTGTGGATGTACTTCTTAATGGTTTTCCTGGTTTTGTTGATGGCCAAAACAAGCCTTGAGATGCCATTTTTTGGGCTTTGGACAACTTCTTTCTTGGCTACTTTGAGTATTTCCAACCGATGCTTGGCCACTGAAATTCCCATACTCTGAAGAAACTCATGGTCGAAGTAGGTTAAGTCCTCAGCTTGGAGCTCGTTACGAGAAAGAGCAAGGCCATACTCGTAGATAAGAGATGGCTCAAGGCCGGTCTTTGACAACCAAGAGAACCAGTCCATGATTGGCTAGTTTTGATTGTCTATCTCACGATACAAAATGTCTACGTTGGTGATAAGTATATGAGTATGGGTCTGCATGTGAAGTGGTCCTTGAGATATATACAAAAGCTACAAAAGCAAGTAAATGTGGTTGGTTGAAAGAGTTATCATTTTATGATTTTTTTGTGTAAGGTAGTTGAGATTGAGAGTGACACAACAAGACACATGAAATGGAGATTGGAATATACTCTGGTTATGTCCAATAAGTAGGCTTTATGGACATCAACACTACATTACATAGCCTTCTGAATCACTAACAGGAGAGGGTAGTAAATTTCTCTCAAGAATTCTAGTGAAAAAATCACTTCGAAAAGTGAATATTGCTTAGCTCTTAGGAAGACCATGTTAGCGTCAAACCCAAAAAATAGAGAAAAGGAAGCAGAAGGTTTTGTGCTGCCGAGGACTTTCCATATACGTACCAAATCTATACCAAACTTCTGACAAATTCAAGGTACCATGTGAGAGTAAGCAGGTGGAGAACTGTACATAGTGGTTAAAGCATCGAGCCAGCCGCCGATAAAACCTGTCATAGCCTATATGATACGTACATTAAAGCATTTCGATGTGTTGCATTTTCTCTTGTTAGGTAAATGATTAATACTGGAGGGACCAGGTAATCTTCCAATATCCAGATCAGTTAAGAGGGTAACATTATAGCATGGAACTCTAGGTAATATAACGTGATTTGACTCAACATCAGGTGCACTCAATTAACATAACATACGGCCTTTTCAACTCTACCTCATTAGGTGCTTATTAATTTAAAGCATTTCAAGTTTAAGTTGGATTTGAGAGGTTACTACCTAAAAAATATTAGTTAAAAAATAAAAATTATCAAATATTAGTGGCATTAAATTTGTCACATAATTTTTATTCGATAATTTATTTAAAATACATAATTTATATACTATTTTTATAATTTATATGTATTTAAAATAATTTAAAATTTTTAATATTATTAAAAAAAACTCGGAATTGTATTATGAATTTCTAACTCTTCTTCTTCTATCCCGTATGAAAGTGTAAAAAGTCTTCTTAATTAGTAGATAATTAGTGAAGTACATTGACATGCAGGCTATGCTTTGTGATTATCTCATGACCGTCATTAATTTCGATCAACAAATTTAATAAATTTCTTGACTCTCCGATTAATGATATGAACTGCAAGAAGAAGCACCGATTATACCTTTTTCCAATGCAACAAAAAGCAGAAAAGGAAGTCAAGTATAGTCCATGAGGGACATAGGTATGTTTGATAATCATTTTCAAATTCTAATATCGCTCTCCCGTTTCTTAATCATTCTAAACTCAAACTTTTGTATGCTAATGATGGGAACGAGGTGTATGTAGAAAGTAACGGTGTTAATAATAATTTGACTCCTAAGTTTCAGTTGGAAGTTCTTAGTTTGTCCTCTCCTATGAAAAAGGAGGGTATTTCTTTCCAGATTTTTACACCATCAGCATGATTTGAAATATCTTCATCTTTCCTGTATTCAAATGACTTGAAATTTCTGGCTGGTTGATCCTAATGCAAAGTTGAACGACTTGGACATTTCCAACAATCTATTTTTTAACGGGAATATTGCATCAGAGATTGGAAGGTGTTTTCTAATGATACAAACATTAGTCTTACCCAGAAACAATTTCAAATAACTTGTCTAATTGTTCAATCGTAGAAGTATTAATCATGAGCATTATTTCGAGAGATACCAGAGAGTTTTGTGAACATGTCATCTTTTTCAGTCTTGGATCTGTCAAATAATAACTTTTTGGAAGCTTACCCTCAATGTTCATACCTCCACTGATCCCATAAACGACCTTTTTCCCGTATATTTCGTAGCTCTCATGTGTTTACTCTGGATCTCAGCCATAATTGTTTCACTGGTAGTATACCGAACTTTGATCAAGAATTTGTCAAAATCACAACAACTTGGTAAGTAAGATCCCAACTAATTTATAAAAGATGATGAATGAATTAAAGTAGGTTAATCTTTCTCATAATAGGCTTGACACTCTATTCTTACAGAATGATACTTCCGAAACTTCTCACTTTAATGGAATTGTAAAAGAACAAACTTACCAATATAGATTGGACGAGTTATGTTATTACTGGAGATCTAATCCAATAAAATGCACCCTATGCATATGGTATGTGTCCATTGGTGAGTTTTTCCTTTTACAATTCCATTATAGTGACGCCGCCACCCTGAGAAGTTTCGGAAGTATCATTCTGTAAGGAGAGAGTGTCCAGCCTGTTATGAGAAAGATTAACGTAATTTAATTCATTCATAAGATGTTTGGACTTATCTCATAATAGTTTAGGAGGCTATATTGCATTATCTTCTTTCAACACTAGTTTATATTTATTCTATAATAATTTGAGTAGAAGAATTACTCTTCGGTTAAAATCTTCAAAAAGGGTTAAATGTGACTTACAATAATATTTCTAATAAAACCCCAAAAGGTTTAATATGTCATACTGGTGGTTTATAGTGGATCATCTTCTTTTTTTAATCCAAAATTGAAATCTTTAATAATGTCATTAAGATCTTTTTATTATTGTATTTAAATTTAAACAAAGAGATGATAAAGATATGATTACAATCAATCTTTATTAATATACTATATTTATATATATATACACTAACTGCCAATTCAGTTTTAAAAATGATTAAATGGCAATTAATAGAAAGACGAGAAATGTGGGTGACTTCAAGCATTGACTAAACACAGTAAGTCAGCATGTTCATGTTATTAAGAGCCATCATTGGAAGACTGTGTCAAAACCTTGAACTTAGAAAACTACACCATTTCTCACTCAATTTTTAATTGAATGGAACATTCCTGTTTTCAATTTATATCGTATACAAATAAAATCCTTTCACTTAAAGTAAGAGACTCAGCACTCAAGCTTTAAGAAATTTTTGTGTTCAGCCAGTTTCTAAATTGAAGTCATAATCCAAGTTCCAAAAGATTTGGAACAGATGGTATCAATTTCATAGTTGGTCTCCTAAGTCACGACGAGGTTCAGATAATCTATTCTCATTATTTTGTTATAATCATCCTTTTATTTATATTTAATGAATTCATTTAATAAATGAATGAATAATCATTGAATATGATAATAACAGACTAATAAAAATAAGTTATCTATACCCGCGACGTGTGTAATGCCATCTGTATCGCATCAAATGTCAGTAGACTAGAGTACAGGTGGGCACTGGTCTCAACTTCCCTGGCTGATGATCTTCTAATCCTTTGAAAAACAGAAAATACATACATACAGATACAGAGTAATAACAGGTTGTAAGTAATAGTGAAATTGCACTAGGCCCATTTCTTTGAAACGAAGAAAACACATACATACGTGTGTAACGCGTTGTGTACCACATCAAATGTCAGTAGAGTAGTGTACGAGTGGGAACTACTCTCAACTCCCATGGCCTTCTAATCCTTCCCATGTTTTCCTTTGAAACACAGCAAGCACATTCATACAGAGACAGGAAGGGAGTAATTTCTATTCATCATTTACAATGTCAGTCAACTAAAGTCATTAATACTCTCGTAATGTTAGGATGTATTGATGTTCAAGAAGTCAACTCTATCCAAACATACACCTAAAAAGATCACTATCATAGCATTTATGTAAAAGAAAAAGTTACCAAGTTATCTTACCAGCTTGATCAACACTGCAACTTACAAAATGCTATGATTTTCGTTCCACATAAGTGTTTAGGCTTGGTTTCCCTACCTATGTGGAGAAGGCCTACTTGTGTTAAGCCTAAATCTTTAAACCCTTTAAGTTTGAGATTTATAAAAGAAACATCTTTTCTCATTTGAAGAGGATGAGAGCAGTGTGTGGTGCCATAAATAACGAGAAAAAAAATTGAAATCTTTTGTTTCAACTTAAACCAATCATCTTCCATCAACGATCTTTCACTCATTTGGAATCCGATCTTGTTGATTATTGGAAAGGATACTGGGGTCTCTTTGTTCTTCATCTTGAATGGTTGAGATTTGGTTTGAACTTTTGTAAGTTGAAGTTTTCTTGTTCATGAACAGCTGCTGTCTCTAGGCGTTTTTCTTGTGACCAGCTTTCCTATACCTATTCCAACTTGTTTTCTAGCCGTTGGATGTGGCTGAAATTTTGACTGCATTGATTAGATATATAGTTGTGTATTCTGAACGGTTTAGATTGTTTTTGAAGGTTTGAAAGCGATTCGTTTGCTGTTCGTATTGAAGCTGTCTGCTAGTATTTTGCATCTGATTTTCTGCATAAAGCTGTTTCATCTATTTTTGTGTTTGAACAGTTTATTCTTCTCAGATTGAGCTAAAATTTAGTGAGCTTATTCTAAACTCTATACTCTTTAATTTGTATGATGGAGATTGATTTTGGGAGTCCAGAACTTTTGCTATTGCTTTATTAGTTGCTGTACTTGAGTAGTAATTCTTCCTTAGTATTGTTTAGGTTGTTAACTTCTTGTTCACTTGTACTAGATTGTACCTGTTGTAAAACTGTTTATTTTATACTAGATATTTCTTTTAGATCGGGAGAGGCCTCGGGGTTTTTATCCTTCACATTGATGTTATTTTGTAATTGATTGATTCTGTTGTTTATGCTCCTTATAGATTCTTTTAAGCAGAGGAAAGCTTATTGTTTTTGTTTTGTCCAACGGTTAGCTTCTTGAGAATGTTATTTTTGTCAATTTTTTTCCCTATCGATTAATAAGAAATTTTACAGAAGAGGCATAAAATTTGTTCAAAAGCTTGGACATAAGATGGGTTACCATAATGGTACTATAAAATGCTTGTGGCAGTTCATCAGTTGTTCAATAAGCAACAATAGCACTAGTCGACGAAATGGCGAAAGCAGAATACCATATCAGGTTACAAAAAGAAAGTGATTATTTTGATGTTATATTATTATTAATTATTACAATGGTGGAGCTCCCATGGTCGAATACTTAAAATCGAACTCCGTTGAATTAATGTGTAATCACTTATACAAGTTTATTAGGTAAGCTTTGATAAAAAATAAAAAAAAGTCCCAGGTTTGATTCCCTGCTAGCCCCTCTTGTAAGAGCCTGGGGCAGCCGGGGTTTTACTTGTAGGTGGAGCGCCAGTTGGGCCCTCAATGATGAGGTGCGCCCGTTTGGCCCGCCTGTGAGGTGGTGTGCCAGTTG
>JANSVA010000007.1:35462434-35485418 GCA_025504915.1 Erythroxylum reticulatum | reverse complement strand
CCCCCCCCCCCCCCCCAAGCGGATCCCAGATTTCTACACCATCAGCACAATTTGAGATATCTTAATCTTTTCGGTATTCAAATGAAGGGAGTTGGATTTCCAAGTTGGTTACTAGAAAATAATACGAATTTAGAATTCCTATCTTTGGTCAATTGCTCTCTTTCGGGAACGTTGCATTTGCCAATTCATCGTCGCCCAAAGTTGGACTATTTGGACATTTCCTTTAATCTATTTTATGGCCACATTCCTGCAGAGATTGGAAGGTATTTTCCAATGCTATATCGTTTTTTCTTGCGCAGTAACAATTTCATTGGCAAGATTCCCGATAGCTTGTCTAATTGTTCTATATTACAAGCATTGATCATGAGTGACAATGGATTATTTGGTAAGATACCAGAGTGGTTTGGGAATATGTCTTCTCTTTTAATCTTGGAACTGTCAAATAATAACTTTTTCGGAAGCCTACCTTCAATGTTCATGCCTCCGCAAGCTTTACACGTCTTGTTATCCTATAATAGACTTGAAGGAACTTTTCCTGACATACTTCCCAACTATCGTTTATTGACACTAGATCTCAGTTATAATTATTTAACTGGTGACCTACCAAACTCGATGAAGAACTTGTACTGGTTGACAAATCTTTTACTAAATCATAACAAATTTGAAGGAGAGATTCCCACTTATCTATGGAAGATGATGAATGGATTAAAGTTTGTTGATCTTTCTTATAATACTCTTAGCACTTTCTCATTCAAGAAGGATACCTTCGAAACTTCTCACGGGAGTGGTTGCGAGTTTGATGATAATGGATTTCTTGAATTGGTAGAAAAAGGAAACATTCACCAATATGGCGTAGGACGTATGTATCGCATTGGTTTCATTGGATTAGATCTCTCTAATAATAACTTGACATGTTCAATCCCTTATGAAATCGGAAACAAAGAAGGTATGAAGACATTGAACTTATCCCATAATAATTTGATAGGTCATATTCCATTGTCATTTTCCAATATGACTGAAGTGGAGAGTTTGGATCTATCTTACAATAACTTAAGTGGAATAATTCCTCGACAGTTGATACAGTTAAAATTTTTGGAAGTGTTCAGTGTAGCTTACAATAATATTTCTGGTAAGACGCCAGAAAGAATTAGACAATTTGCAACTTTTGAAGAAGACAACTATCGAGGAAATCCTCTTCTCTGTGGATTGCCCCTGCCCAAGAATTGCACTCCAACAGAATCGCTAATGACAAATGACAGTTTGACAAGTGATTCAGATGATCAGAATGATGGTTTCATAGACATGGAGGCTTTTCAAATAAGTTTTTGGGTTGCTTTCACCATTATATTGATAGGAATAGCGTCAATTTTGTATATAAATCCGTACTAAGGACAAGTATAGTTCTACTTCATTGAAGTGATTATCATATCATGTTACTACTTTTTAGTAGATCATCTTCCTTTCTTATCCAAATTTGGAATTGCATAACTCTTCCAATAACATGTCATTAAGATTACATATCAATTAATCTTTTTTTTTGAAAATAAAAAATGGCATTATCCATAACAAAAGCTAAGAAAAACACATTACAATAATGCGCTTAATCTGTCCACAATTAGCAAAATTAATTAATAGTACTAATTTATAAAAGGTGCCGTGAATTATAACATTCAAGTGACTTTCATGTTAGGAGTGAGTGCATCTTGTTTGGAATTGACAATCTAAGGCATCTCGAACAAGTTAAAAATCACTTTTGTTAGCTGATATATATCAATTTCGAGAACTTTGTATAACCTCCTGTTTGGTTCTCTCTATATTAGTAGATGGTAGTAGTTAAGAAAGTTTTTATAAGTAGCCCATTGGGTTTACCCTGCTTGGTGCAATCTATGATCATATGTAAAGTAGCTCCTCACTCAAAGTATAGCTATAGACTAGTAAATAGTGCATCATTATGCTCCAAATGGCTTTAGTGAAATTATAACAAAAAAATAACTGATTCTTACTCTCATCCTCTTTTTTATAAAGAACACACTAGATCATATTGGCCAAATCATCTATCTTTAGTTCTCAACCCATTCCTGATTACCAACCAAGAAAACATTGAAGCTTTTAGGTTCAAAGTTTGCTTCCATATAATGTCATACCAAGGAATTATTTCATCTTAGGAGCCATGATCTTATGACAAGAACAATTAGAAAATGTACCTTGTGGGTTAAGTTCCCAAACAACACTATCAGTTAATTTTCACTAATGTAAAATATATGTTTCCTCATAAGGTGTTTTCTGTACAATGATGTAACTTCAAATTTATTATGCTAACTATTACTAAAGTATGCAGTAATCAAAGTTGGATAAATTAATTGTTATTATTTTCATTCCAAATAATTGCTTCTTATGGACAAAGATATGAGATTAATAAAACACCATGCATCCATTTCAATGTATTCGTGATCTAAACTCTTCAAATGGGTAATGATAACTTTTGACTAATATAGAGAAATTTATTTGAAAACTTCAAATAAGGAAAGATAATTAGATCAAATCAAATGTTCACTTTTGTACTTAATACATGTCACATGTAAGAGCAGTACATCATAACAAGAGTAGGAGATGCTAGACCATAAGCATATGCCAATCATTTGATGTAATTGAGAAAATTCTCAAGCATAAAGTTTAACAAACTATCACAACATTCCTATTCAGCACTAGGCATCTTGGAGCTCATATTCAGCACCAGGTGCTTTCAATCGTGGGGTTGCAGGTCTAAAAAAATGAAGTTAAGAGAATATGTGAATTCAAGTTTCTATTCCACATAGCAAAACTATATATGGGCACATGGTGAGTAGCAAATGGAAGGTTGTGTCTTCTATATATGTTAAGAGGATAATACTTGGGATTTAGGTTTAGTATTGCCCAACTGGATTAACTTCTCCACCAAGTTTCCACACATAATTATGAAAGCTACACCATTTCTCAGTCACTTTTAATTGAATGGTAGATTCTTTGTTAAGATCATGACTTTGAAGTTGTCAACAAAGATTATCATGATTTTGAAGTTGTCAACAAAATTAGTTTTTATTTTGTTTTATTTTTAAGGCAAATAAAGTAGTTAAGATGTGCAGTAGATTTTTCTGCATTTTAGTTTCACAATTATGTTGTATAATTGATGGTTTGCTGCTCAATAAAATCAGATTTTTGCAGTTCCCAAATATCTCTCTCTGTTCTTATTTTCAACAAATTGGTATCAAGGCATTATCTTAAGGGATCTGGGAAATTAAAAAAAAAATCACAACCATAAAAACCTTTTACCTGCTACACAAACACAAATCTCTGTCCCACCAAAAATGAATTCAGAAATTTCATTCACTAGGATTACTCCCCGGTATTTGATGGAGCAAATTATCAAGGTTGGGTTGTTAGAATGGAAGCCTATCTCACACTAATGACATGTGGGAAGTTGCAGAACAAGACTATGAAATTCCTCCATCAGCAGACAATCCTACGATAGCTCAAATCAAAAATCAAAAGGAGGAGGAAGCAAAGAAAATCAAAATCAAAAGCATGCTTGTTTGCAGCAATCTCACCTATCATTTTAAATAGAATAATGACTAAGAAAACAGCCAAAAAAATATTGGATTTATTAAAGCAAGAATATGAAGGAAAAGAGAGAATCAAAGGTATGCAATGTTGATTTTGATCAGAGAATTTAGTTGCAAAAGATGAAAGAATCAGAAACGATCAAAGAGTATTCTGATAGATTGTTCAGTATCGTTAACAAAGTAAGACTTCTTGGCATTGATTTTTCTGATTCTACAATTATGCAGAAAATCTTAGTTACAAGTCTTGAAAAATTTGAAACAACTATTTCATCTTTGAAAAGCTCAAAAGACCTGTCAAGTATCACTTTAGCAGAATTGTTGAATGCATTAAGGCATAAGAATAGGGGAGACTTATGAGACAAGAAGCGACTATGGAGGGTGCTTATCAAGCCAAAGCGCTCAACTATAATGTTGGAAAGAACGAGAAAAAGAAGCAGAATATACAAGCCATGAGGTTCTGTAAACATCAACAGTAACAAAAATAGCACTCAAGTTTTTCCATCTTGTCCTTGCTACAAAAAAAACAATCATCCACAAAAAAGTGGTGGTGAAGGCCATACGTAAAATGTAGTAAGTGTGGTTAGTTAGGGCATGTGGAAAAGAATATGCAAATCTCCACAACAACAAGAAGAAGTAAAGGTTGTTTAGAATCAGCATGAAGAGGAGCAGATGTTTGTGGTATCATGCTTTGCCACCTATAGCTCAGTTGAAAGCCGGCTTATAGACAGTGGTTGTATAAACCATATAACTCATGATCGTGAACTCTTTAAGCAACTTGACAAAACTACAATCTCCAAAGTTAGAATTGGAAATGGAGCATATATTGTTGTGAGAGGCAAAGGAACAATGGCAATTAAAGGGTGTACAGGTGTGAAATTAATTTCAAATGTATTATATGTTCCTAAAATAAGTTAAAATCTTTCAAGTGTTGCTCGGTTGATGGAAAAAGGATATAAAGTTCTATTTAAAGATAAAAACTACATAATCAAAGATGCAAAAGGCAGAGAAGTGTTTAAAATTCAAATGAAAGACAAAAGCTTCCCTTTAGATTTAATACAAGAAGAGAAGGTTGTTGTACACCAAAAAGAAAATGATGCAATACTTTGGCACAAGAAATTGGGGCATTTCTATCATACAACTGTGCTCTTTATAAAGAAGAACAATCTTGCTAAAGGCTTGCCTCAATTGGAGAAAGAGCTTCCTACATGTGTAGTTTAAGCAAATAAGGCTTCTATTCAAAAACTGCAATTAATACATACAGATGTAGGAGGACTAATGAGAACTCCATCTTTAAGAGGAAGTAAGTGCTATATTGTTTTTATTGATGAGTACATAAGATTTTATTGGATTTATTTCATAGAGTTCAAATATGAGGTTGTTGATATCTTTTGGAAGTTCAAAGCCTTCGTAGAAGTTCAAAGTGGCTATAAGATGCAAATGATCAGATCTGACAATGAAACCAAATATACCTCAGAAAATTTTAACAAATTTTGTCAAGATGTAGGCATTGAACACCAGCTAACAGCACCCTACACTCCTCCACAAAATGCCATCACAAAGAGGAAAACAGGATAATTATGGAGATGACAAGGTGTCTTCTTCATAATAAAGAGCTTCCAAAGAAATTTTGGGTTGAGGCTGTCGACACAATAATTTATTTGCTAAACAGACTCCCAACAAAGGCTTTGCTTAAAAGAACACCATTTGAAATATGGTATAACTGCAAACCACAATTTATTAATTTAAATTTTTTTGGTTGTTTATGTTAAATCATGTGGAGGATGATAATATCGATGACGAGCCAATTAGAGATACCCGATCGCTTTTTGATATCAATCAAAGGTGTAATGTTGTTGTAATGGAACTTGGAAGATATGAAGAAGGTGCAACTGATAAAAAATGGATAGTTGCAATGAAGGAGGAGCTTAACACGATTCAAAAAAAGCAAACATGGGACTTAGTGGATAGGCTAAAAGAAAAGAAGACAATAGGAGTAAAATGGGCTAATAGAACCAAGCTCAGTCCTAATGGCTCTGTAAACAAGCATAAGATAAGGCTGGTTGACAAGAGGTATCGTCAAATTTTTGGGGTATATTTTTTTGAAACTTTCACTCTAGTTGCCAGCTTAGACACTAAAAGGATACTGTTGGCACTTGCTTTACAAAAGGGCTGGGTTGTACACCAAATGGATGTCTAAGTTAGTGTTTTTGAATGGGTTCCTAGAGGAATAAACATTTGTGGAGCAATCACAAGGTTTTGTCATTTAAGAGGAAGAGGAGAAGGTATATTAGTTAAAAAAAGGCCTTATATAGCTTAAAGCAGGCCCCAACGTCTTGGTACAGCATAATTGATACACACTTGATGAACTTAGGCTTTGAAAAATGTCTAAGCGAATTTACTTTATATACCAAGAAGATTGATGATGAAACACTTGTGATGTCTCTTTATGTTGACGATTGATTTGTTACAGGAAGTACAGAGGAGCTAATTAACAAGTTTAAAGTAGAAATGAAAGAAGTCTTTGAGATGACAGATCTTGGTCAGATGACATTCTTTCTCAGTATGGAGGTACATTAAAAGCAAAACAAAATTTTTGTATGCTAGCAAAAATATGCAAAAGAAGTCCTTAAAAAATTTAATATGGAAGAGTGCAAGCCTACTGCAACTCCAATGAATGAGGAGGAGAATTTCTGCAAAAAAGATGAAGCTGAAAAGATCGATGAAAGGTTATATAGGAGCTTAATAAGTTGTTTAATATACTTGATCGCAACCAGGACAGACACCATGTATACAGTGAGCTTATTATCAAGGTAAATGCACTGTGCTAGTGAAATTCATTTTTAGGCAGCAAAAAGAATTCTCAAATACATTAAAGGGACAGTTGGTTATGGAATAAGTTCAGTCGAATTGAAAATTTCAATCTCCATGGCTATTCGGATAGTGATTGGGCTAGATGTGTTGACAATATGAAAAGTACCTTTGGTTACTGTTTTAGTTTTGGTTTTGGAATTTTTTCTTGGTGTTCGAAGAAACAAGAGATCACTGCACAATTTAAAGCAGAAGTAGAATATGTAATAGCTACTGCTGCTGTGAATCAAGCACTTCAGATTAGAAAACTTTTGACATACCTGCAGATGGAGCAAGAAGGAAGCACACAGATCAGAAAACTTTTGACATACAATCTTATAAATACGAAAGTTTTCAAAATAAAATTTTGGGTTACTTTCATCATTAGAATAACTTTAGTTTTGAATATATTCTATTTCATGGAAATAATAATCACATTATATATGGTACTACTTTTTGATAGTTCATCTTTTCTTCTTATCCAAATTTAAGATTACCTATTTTCTTTGAGAATTTCATTAACAATGATCTCCAATTTTAAACAAGTAATTGACTTCAATTAATATTCATTATATGTTTCTTCATATGATATTCTCTATCTAATGATTTTAAATTCAAATATATTTATTAAAACCATTACTTTTTGTTAAAAAAATTGTTTTCTACAAGATGAAGTTTATACATGTCATAAGACAAGTTCGTTATATCCAGAAAACAGAGCAAAAGATGCTAGATCATAAGCATATCCCAATCATTCAATGCAATTCAGAAAATTCTCAAGCACAAAATTTAATAAAGAATTAGAACATTCCTATTCAACACTAGACGCTCTCACTTTGAAATGAAAACAACAAAACAAGAAGAAGATAAAGTATATGCCAACATAGTTAGTGAGAGGTTGCCAATATGAAAATATAAAAGGAAAAGAGTGGTTGAAACTGCTATTGTCCATGGAAAAGATCATGTAGAGGAAGAGAATGAGAATAAAAAAAAGAAGTTGTCATGAATGATATGATGGGAGAAATGCCAATAGATGCAGCGAAAGTGACCCACCAATTAGTCGATACAATAACAATGTGATTTACACAACCCCATATATAAATTAATTCTTCCTACTAATGTAAACATTTAGGAAATAATTAGGAAATAAAATAATCTAATTTAATACCTAATAAAATCAACACTGCGATTTACATGGAAAGCCTCCTTGATGTGAGGAGTAAAAACCACTAGACCGAAGTCTAAGCAAAATCTCCATTATTAACAAATAATGTGTACAACAAAAAGTTCTCTCTAGTATCCCACTAGAGGCAGCAACAATAACATAAAGAATACAACAATTCTTAGCAACAACATTAATAACAACAACAAGAGAAATCAACAAGAGAGTTTACGAAATCACCCAGAATCACACTCACCAAAATAGCTCGAGCAAATCACCCAAAAGGTCTACAAATAATAAACTCACCGTTAGATATCAATATCAAAGTGTTATATACCAGTTGTCAAAGTTTCAACCCAATTAAACCACGTTTCGCCATCCGATCATGAGCTTGATCAAACTGCTCATTGTTGGAATTTCAGGATCCCAAAAGTGAATCCCAACTTTGACCATAAATCGACAAAAAATCAAAACTCCGATCATGATTATGACCGTTGGATGTGAACTGCTACCAGTGCAGAGTAAGCCTTCAAAGTTTGAGCTTGATCGGACCACAAATGACTATCCGATCGAGGACTTAATCAAGATTGTTTAAAACTCTCTCCCACTTACAAATATTTTCTTTCTTCACTTTCTTGTTTTCTTTTTTTCACTACGCGATGCAATCCTCTCCTCTCTCTTTATATAGCAGAAGAATGAAGAAACCAAATTAAATTCAAAACACAAACCATTGTTTTCTCTTTTAATTATGGAGGTTGTTTTTTTTCAATTATGGAAGTTGTAAATGTCAAATACGGAGATTTGACTAACAAATCTTCCCCTCCCGACACATTTGACTGGCTAGTTGGAACTGGCTATTATCCTGGCAATCAACCTACATGTTTCAAGCTTTCCTCTTGATAGCGTCTTTGCCATCATATCAGAATAATTATCATCAGTGTGAATCTTCTCAAGTTCAAACTCCTTATACTTCAATGCATCTCGGATCCATTGATACTTAACATCAATAAGTTTTGATTTAGAGTGCAATGTAGAATTCTTACCAAGATGGATTGTACTCTAGTTGTCACAATGTAAAACGTATCACTCCTACTTAAAACCAAGTTCTTGATAAACTTCTTCATCTACAACAACTCCTTAGTTTCTTTTGTTGCTATAATAAACTTAGCTTAAGTGGTAGATAATGTAACGCACTTTTGTAGCCTCGACTGCCATGTTACAGCTCCCCTTATAAAATTAATTAGGTACCCTAAAGTAAATTTTCGAGAATAAATGCCTTTTGCCATATTTGAATCTGAATAATCAACCAATTCAAGTTTCCTCCCTCCAAAACTCAAACATAAGTTGGAAGTGCCACGGAGATATCTCATAATCTACTTCATAACTTTCCAATGCTCTCTACCTAGATTAGATAGGAATCTACTAACTGTACTTACTGCATGAGCTATGTTTGGCCTTGTATACATCATAGCATACATCAGACTACCCATTACTGATGCACAAAAAACTTTCTCCATTTCTTTCTTGTCATCATCAGTAGACGGACTCTGTTCGTTACTCAATTTGAATTGATTAATAAGTAGAGTACTTATTGCTTTAGCCTTATCCATGTTGGATCTTTGAAGTACCTTCTCGATGTACCTCTCTTAGGAAAAGTATAACCTTCTAGCTAGTATATCTCGAGAAATTTGCATAGCAAGGATCTGTCTTGCTAGGCCCAGATCTTTCATAGCAAAAGACTTACTCAATTGCTTCTTCAAGGCATCAATCCTGGAGATATTCTTGCCACCAATCAACATATTATCAACATAGAGCAATATAATAATAAAGTCATCATTAGGGAATCTACGAACAAAAACACAATGATTTGAAGAAGTCTTCTTATAGCCCTACTGCTTTATAATAGACTCAAACTTCTTATACCATTACCTCAGTGCCTGTTGTAGAACGTAAAGACTTTTCTTCAATCAACAAACATTGTTTTCTTTACTTTGCACCTTGAAACCCTCTAGATGCTCTATGTAAATTTCTTCTTCCAGGTCTCCATAAAGAAATGCAGTTTTCAAATCTATTTGTTTGACCTACAAATTAAGATTTGCTAGTAACCTAAGAACAACTATGATGGATGACATTTTCACAACTGGAGAAATGATTTCATTGAAGTCAATACCTTTTCTTTGACTAAACCCTTTCAAAACCAGTCTAGCTTTGTACCATGGACGTGAAGTATGCTCTTTTTGCTTCATCATAAACACACACTTATTCTTCAAAGCTATCTTTCCCTTAGGTAACTTTACTATATCGTAAGTGTGATTTTGCTACAAGGAATTCATCTCGTCTTGCATAGCGTCAAACCACTCATTTTTGTGCTCATCTTTTAGAACCTTTTCATAAGTCTCAAGTTCTCCCCCGTTAGTCAACAACACATACTCATTGATAGGATACCATTTATAAACATGATGTCTAACTCTGGTAGATCTTCTAAGTGAAACTTCTGCTGAAGCTTCTAGTTCTACTAGTTGAACATGATCAACACCATCTATTTCAACCTATACGGGCTCATCTGCACCATCTTCATTAAACATATTATGTTAAAGATCAACCTTTATCTCTTGCGGGGCTGCAATCAAAGGAAGTAGATCCAAGTTAGTTATACCATCACTGGACCCTAAAACTGTCTTTTTTTATTTATCAATATCTTCAATGGTTTGGTCTTCTAATGAATATAGCATCACGACTTCTGATGAGTTTCCTCTCAACTGGATCCCAAAACCTGTAGCTAAACTCATCCTGACCATAATCGATAAACATATATTGTCGTGTCTTCGAGTCAAGCTTAGACCTCTCATCCTTGGAAATGTGCATAAAAGCCTTACAACTAAACACCCTAATATGATCATAAGAAACACCTTTGCCTGACTAAATCCTGTTTGGTACATCAAATTGCAAAGGAACATTAGGTGTAAGGTTAGCAACATGAACAATTATATGTAAAGCCTCACCCCAATATAATTGTGGAAGCTTGACATTTGATAGTATCTAATTCTCTCCACTAGTGTTATATTCATCCTTTCAGCTAAGCCATTCAACTGACGAGTCTTAGAGGAGTCTTCTCATATCTAATACCCCGAGTTCTACAGTATTCATCAAATGAGCTAATATACTCACAGCCATTATTTGTTCGGACACATTTCAGCTTCTTTCCTTCCTCGCTCTCAACTGAAGCTTGGAAATGCTTAAACACTTCCAAAACTTGATTATTGGACTTTAAAACATAAGCCCATATCTTCCTTGAACGATTATTAGTGAACATCACAAAGTAACTAGCACCACCAAGTGTCTACATCTTCATGGGACCACACAGATCAGAATGCACCAACTCTAATACCTGTGAATTCCTTGAAGGAGGATGGCTTTTGAAGGTTACTCTAGTTCGCTTGCCTACCAAGCAATCACTGCATTTCTCGAGCTTTTCCTTTTCCACACATGACAAGAGATTTTGTTTAGCCAACAAAGCCATACCTTTCTCACTCATGTGAGCAAGCCTCTTACGTTATAAAGTAATTATCTCCTCGTTCTGAATTGCATTGATATCGTCACTGAAAACCTTTGCTAATATAAGGTACAATTTTGACTACTTCTAGCCTCTTGCTACAATCAAGTTACTCTTGGTTATTTTCTAACGACTATTCTTGAAGGAACTTCCAAAGTCATTTTTGTCAAGTTTACTAACAGAGATAATATTCAACCGTATATCAGGAACATGTTGCATATTTTTTAGAATTAACCTGGAGCCATTACTAGTCTGCAAACACACATCACCACTACTAACAATTCTAGTCATACCATCATTACCCATTCTTACAGGACCATAATCACCGAATCTGTAAGAAGAGAAGAAATGTTTGTGTGAAGTAGCATGTATGGTAGTACCTGTATTAATTACCCAACTAGTATGTTGGTTGACAACATTAACCATGTTGGCCTCATTATACAAAAGAAGAACCTTAATAGTGGTTATGACTCGCTATGTATTATTGTCACCATCATCATCATTCTGCTTCTCTTTGCCCTTGTTATTCTTGTTCTCCCTTTCAGTTTCCTACAAAATTTTTTGACGTGTGCTTTCTGACCACAATGATAACATTCAATATTAGAATATTTATCTTGTGACTTGCTTCGACTTTTATCCTTATTCTTCAGACTTGTGCTTTGACCTCTCCCCCTATTTTCTATAACATGGACTCCTGAATATGAAGAGGAACCTTGCACCTTTCTTCTCATCTCTTCATTCAAGACTGCACTCTTAACTAAATCCATAATCAAGGAAATTTTAGAACTTATGGTTGAATTTGTAAGTGAGCTCCTAAGAGTCTCCTACGAATCTGACAAAGAACTAAGAAATATCAAAGCTTGTACCTCTTCCTCGAAATTGATGTTTGTACCTGCCAACTGGTTAATAACCCCTTGATATGTATTTATGTAATCACACACCGGAGTATCAGGTATCTCACATACGTCAGTTGCTTTATCAGGAACATTTTATTGGTCCCTATCTTATTAGCATATAATTTTTTAGCTTTATGCACAATGTATATGTATGAGTTTCATTAACAATGAGGTTATAAACATCGTCATTTACCTATTGTCTAATAATACCACATACCTGCTGATGGAGCAAATTCTATTCATCATCACTTTTACCTTCTGGCTTTTCAGTGTCAAAGGTAGGATCATAGCAATCTTTGACAAAGAGTAAATCCTCCATTTTACCTCTCCAAATATGATAATTGGAGCCATTCAAACTCACCATCCTGACCTTCCACGTTTACTATAAGATAATAAACACACCCCAAACTGAGAGCTTTGATACCAATCTGATGGGAGAAACGTCGATAGATGTAGCGAAAATGACCCACTAATTAGTCAATACAATAACAATTTGTTATGCATGACGCTGTATATAAATTAATTATCCCTAATTGTATAAATCATTAGGAAATAATTAGGAAATCAAATAATTTAATATAGCACCCAATAAAATCATCACCGCAATTTACATAGAAAACTTCCTCGATGTGAGGAGTAAAAACCATGGAATCGAAGGCCAGGCAAAATCTCCACTATCAACAAATAATGCGTACAACAACAAGTTCTCTCTAGTATCCCACTAAAGTCAACAACAATAAAATTAAAAATACAACAATTCTCGGCAACAACATTAATAACAACAACAAAAGAAATCAATAAGAGAGTTTGTGAAATCACACCCTTCAAAACGGCCCGAGAAAATCACCCAAAAGGTCTCCAAACAGCGTTGGATATCAAGATCAATGTGTCTTCTACCAGCTATCAAAGTTTCAGCCCAATTGAACCACATTTCACCATCTGATAGTGAGCTTGGTCAAAGTGCTCAATGTTGAAATTTTAGGATCTCAAAAGTCAATCCCATCTTTGACCATGAATCGACGGAAAATCAAAACTCTGATCTCAATTTTGACAGTTGGATATGAATTCCTACTAGTGTAGAGTAAGGTTTCAAGGGCTAAGCTTGATCGGACCACAAATAACCATCCGATCAAGGACTTAATCAAGACTGACTTACTAATATATTCTCTCTTCATTGTTTTGTTTTTTATTCATTACATGATGCAATCCTCTCCTCTCTCTTTATACAGCAAAAGAAGGAAGAAAGCAAATTAAATTCAAACACAAACCATTATTTCTTTTTCTTTCAATTATGGAGCCTTTTTTTTTCAATTATAAAGGTTGCATATGTCAAATATGGAGGGTTGACTAACAAGGGAAGCTTTTAAGCTTGTCTCGTTACATTATCCTGGAGAGATATTGTTGAAAACGTGTCTTTAAGTCAGTCAAACTAGCTGTTACAGTTACTTAAAAGTTATAATCTCATTGTTAGTGGCAAATTTTTTCCAAATTTCATAAGATTGTTTCCTATTTTTTAGCATATCAGTTATTCTTATTGTTGTATAAATTCAAGTCTAATGCTTAATGAAAAACAACTCCTTCTAGCCTTTTATGACTATTGCTTAATTACCTTCTCAAGCCAACAGATTGGTATCAGAGCTCTCTTGATCTTAAGGGACCTCTAAACCTATAAACCTATAACTTATAACTCATTCTACGCCTTTCTACGCCACAAATCAAAAACAATACATTAATGGATTCAAAATCATTATTCATTGCCATTACTCTGCCAATAGAAATTATCTAAGTTGGGATGTTCGAATGGAGGCTTTCCTTGAAGTGAATGACTTGTGGGAAGTTGTAGATGAAGACTATGACGATTCAGATTTTCCTGCAAATCCAACGATGGCTCAAATCAAAATCCACAAAGAAAAGAAGCAGAGGAAGTCCAAAGCAAAAGCTTGCCTGTTTTTAGCAGTCACACTAACAATTTTTTCCAGAATCATGACACTCAAGACAAGTAAAGAAATTTGGGATTTCTTAAAGGAGGAAAATGTGGGGAATGAAAGAATCAAAAGAATTTAAGTGCTCAACTTAATTAGAGAAATTGAGATCAAAAAATGAAGGAGTGAGAAACGATCAAGGATTATTCCAGTAAGCTCATTGCCATTGCCAATAACGTAAGGTTTCTTGGTTCTAATTTTGATGATTCTAGAATAGTTCAAAAAGTTCTAGTAACCATCCTATAAAAAGATTTGAGGCTATAATTTCATTACTCGAAAACTCAAAACATTTGGCAAAAATCAGTTTGGCAGAATTGTTAAGTGCATTACAGGCACAAGAACAACAGAGACTCATGAGGCAAGAAGGAACCGTGGAAGGCGCTTTCTAGTAAAGTCATACAAAAAAAGAGGATTAATAACAACAATGCTCAAAGTTTTTCACCATGTTCGTATTGTAAAAAAACAAATCATCCAGAATACAAGTGATGGAGGAGGCTAAATGTAAGATGCAACAAGTGTGGATAACTAGAACACGTTGAAAGGATATATAAACCGCAGTAACATGTGGGAGAAGCCAACTAAACTGTAAACGATCAATTTGAGGAAGAAGAGTTATTTGCAGCATCACGCCTAGCCAACTACATTTCAAATGAACGTTGGCTTATTGATAGTGGTTGCACAAATCACATGATCTTTGATGAAAGGATGTTCAGAGAAATTGATATAAGTTTTATCTCCAAAGCTTAAATTGGAAATGGAGACTACGTTGAAGCAAAAGGAAAGGAAAATATAGCAATTAAAGGGCATTCAGGTTTGAAGTTACTTTATGATTTCTTATATGTTCTTATAATAAACAAAAATCTGTTGAGTGTTTGTCAGTTGCTCGATAAAGAATTTAAGGTACTATTTGAAAATGACTACTGCATGATCAAGGATGCAATAGACAGAGAAGTGTTCAATATCAAAATGCAAAATAAAAGATTTGCATTAGATTTTACGAAAGAGAACCACACTGGTGAAGTTGGGTAAGATATAATTAACACGAAGACTCTATATATGATGAAAACAAAATGTGTTCTTCAAGTTCAAGAACATCTACAAGAAAGGCCAACAAGCTGGATCACTCCTTCATTGTAGAAGACAAAGGAAGATTTGGCTACTTGAAAATGATAGATGGAAATTTTCATGAGAAGCCTAACAATGAAATTATGTGATAGCACAAACGAAAAAGAAAAAAAAACATGCTTGGAGTTTGCAGTATCAAAGCCAAGGAGGAATGTTGAAAACGTGTCTTTGAATCAGTCAAACTAGCTGCTACAGTTAGTTAAAAGTTACAATCTCATTGTTAGTGGCAGATTTTTTCCAGATTTCATGAGATTGTTTCCTGTTTTTTAGCATATCAATTATTCCTATTGCTGTATAAATTGAGGTCTGATGCTTAATGAAAAATAACTCCTTCCAACCTTATACATCTAACGCTTAATTACCTTCTCAAGCCAACAGATATAGATGGAGGATTACATATATGAAGTTGCTCAACAGGGTATTGCCAACTTCCATTCCTTAGTGTTAAGTGAAAATCTTAATATGCATGTTCGTAATGGTTAATTGGAGTTAGCAGAAAGATGAGAAAAGTGGGTGACCCCAAGCATTGATTAAACACATCACGAATTTAAGAGCTTCCATTGGAATAGTTGTTGGGATTTATGGGGAAGATGTGCCATGTAAAGGCCATTACCATTCTCCATTTCACCTATGAAATGCCGAACATATGAACATTTCAATATGAACATGCTATCTGAGTGTAGTGTGTCTAAGCAGCAATCCTGTGATGTGGGAACCATAAATAGAGTTCAGTATTTGACAGTTACGATCGTTGAACTATGATGTTTGAATAACAGGATCATCCTTAACAAATGGCGAAGAACGTATAGAAACTCTAATTTCTTGATTTTCTCAAACTTAGAATGTTCTTTAGTTACAAGTAGAAACTAATTATATTTTTGCAATTGGTGAAGACTAACATTTCGATAAGGAATCGAACGTTACCTTATAAGAAATGAGGTTTTATGGTATAAAAATTCATAAATTTCTTTCACATCCCACGTGGTCACGGTAGTCCAAGAACACAAGAGTGGCAACATAATGAGCCAATGCTCCCAGTACCACAAAAACATGGAACATTTGATGACTATGCCCGACTAGATCGAACCAACCTGGCTTCAATCTTTCTGGAAAGCGGCTAACATAGAATCCGGCGCCGGTCAAGTAGAACAAAGCCATGGCTAATTCATAAGCTAGAATTGCATCAAGCTTGGGGTTACTCCAATTGACAGTCACAGCATGGACTGCAGGGACAAGGCCAAAGAACCCCATGGAACAGAAGAGCAGAGCTCGAAAGGCACGGTATTTGCTGGCGGATAAGGATGGAGAAAGCAGTATTGCAATGGTGAACACTCCCATTCCTGTGATCACACCAATGTAGATGAACTGCCAGAGGGGGTCACACTGGAAGATATAGTAAATTGGAGGAAAAAATGAGGTGATGATCATGGTGGTAATTCCAATATAATCTATGCGTAGGAAGAGTATGTTCAACTTGTGTGAGTGGCAAGACAATAGATGGCAAATACTGCTTGAGAGGAGGCAGAACATGGAACCACCTAAGAATATGTAAAATGGCCATCGAGTTGCCGGCATTCCGGGCAGCAAAAATTTCATTTTCTGAGGAGTTATCTGCTTCAAATCAAGGAGTTTGGTGGAGCCAAAAGCAGATTTGGTATTAGGCAGATGGCATAAAAGACAAAATAGGTCATAAGGAAAATCTGTGTGTCTATCTAACATGAAATCACTCACCCAAAAGAAATCTTTTGAATGTATGGAACTGTTTGTCTCTACATTAGTAAGAATTGACCTGCAACATATTAACGAACTTATATATCATTTTAAGCAGGACATAGGTTTAAAGCACAATGTTCACCAATCCCCGAACTTTTATACATTCTGTTCCAAGTAGAAGAATCGCAATCATTTCTTTTTTTAGTCTACGAGGTACTAAGTAAAAGAAATATACATTCTGATGCAGTTTTACATTAAGCTTCGAATTACAGGCATGGGATTCCATATCCTGTCAACAACTAAGATCAACTGCTCTATCAAATTAATTTGAGAAACAATGCGGGATATGTAGCTATCACTTGACTCCTCAGAGCATTCAGAGGATGCATGACTCCGCTACTAGTCACAACTCACAACAGAAAAGATTGATTCTTTCTTCTCCAATTAAACAAACCTCGTAAACATGCCAAGAAGATCCGATGCTTGAGGTACTTGCAATATGTTTGTTACAGTCAATCCCAGAAATAGCAAGAAACCGACTAAATGCCTGCATACATGTACAATCAGATGTAAATAAGCCCACAAAAAAGATTCAAACTTTATTTCAAGCACAGAAGGGCTTTTACTTACGTCCAAACGTTAAGGGTTTCATTGTGCCAACGAAAAATGCTAAAAAGAGCTTCTTTGAGAGGCCAGTTGGCTCTGTAGTAGCCGAGTATGAACTCATTATCCTTCATGTAAGCTGGTAGCTCTTGAAACGATACAAGACCATACTTTTTGTCTTTGTTTGATCTCTCCAGATCATCTTTTCCCTTCTTGTCTACAATTTCAGACACAGAAGAAGTAAGTTTTTCGTTATGACTAACTTGAATATTCATTCTCTTCACTTTCCTCTTCGAAGCTGACCCCATTTACAAGCGAAGTTTTCCACTTTCTGATATGCGTATAGAGCTTCTGGTTGCTAGGTGGTTGAAATATAGAGGCTGGTCTTGGTCTGTTTATATATGAGATGGTTAACGTACTACTGTACCAAATAACACGCCATTCAAGGAATCCAACAATAAATTTCTCCGGCAATATTTTTATGGTTCAGTTTGGACTGCCATTCTGTTCCATGTGTGTAAGTAGTTAGGTTACCAATAAATTTAGTGTCCAGAGGACAGCATGTGCTTGAATAGAGCAGAGGCACCGCCCTCATGGACATGATGACGATTTTTCCTGGTAATTGCTGCTATTAAATTCTGTTTATTCTCAAGTTACAGGTCAAGGGAGATTAAATCGCTTAATGGGTAATTATATTATTTGCTAATCAACCTGTGAGCATGTTCAACAAGCAAAGTTAAAATGTATTTTCAGGAAAAAATTTTCCATTACAAGTCACTGGAACTCAATCCCATCTGGGAATGTTTTGTTCAAAAAGTACGTCTCATATTGTTGTAATTAGATAGATGATTAGGCAACCCATTTCTGCAAGTGGGATATCATATTGGTGACCGAACCTGGACCTGTAATTAGTTTATTATTAATTCAATACCACTAACGTTAAAACTCTGCACAATCCTTTTAATTTTTTTTCCCTTTCAAACTGGACATTGCTTCTCCAGTTTTATAATCAATCTTCCTATACATTCCAAGTCAGACCGGGATTTCTGTTCGTTAGTCAGAGGGTGGATCTCTAGCCAAAAGTGTTGCAAACTTGTGACTTTCTTCTTTTCTTTTCTTTTTTTCTCTTAGCCTGGATTGGCAAAAGATCAATAAAGAATTAGCCTGGATTGGCAAAAGATCAATAAAGAATCCACTTTTCATGACTTTTATTATCTTTGGTCGGAGCTGAACTAGTGAGCTACAAGGTAATGCGTATACACATGTACAAGCTTTCCCAAAGTCAAACTTTTTATCTGATATTCGATCGGTGTACTTCAACAGTTTCAGTAACGAGTGGGGACTGTTGACCAATGTTGGATCAGAGTTGGGGACTTGGCTTCATTGATAATTAGGTGGTTGATATTGCTTCCTCAAGTAGATGGCTCAACCCATTCCCCGCATGTAAACAGAGTAACTCGTCTCAAGGTGTTCATATCCTGATCCTTTCTAGTGAACTGGATTAACTGGTGCGTGATTCAATTTCCTTGGACGGTTCGAAAATCTACTAGTATAAATCGACAGACTCTTGGTTTTGGGACCAGGAAGTCTTCTGCTTTATGGTTTCTTTAAATCCCATGGTTGGGGAGCCAACTAACTTATGGGATACATGTAACAGAAAACAAATCCGTTACCAGTTGGAAAGATTGGATGTACATAACATTTATTAGGTTGGTATAGGCTGTTGTTGGATCATCCAGTTCTCCAGCTTTAGTTACAGATGACAAATCTAAGCAGATCTAGAAGATAGTGATTTATGCTTTGCTTATGACAATCTCTGCCTGTACAAAGACCACTGTCTAAATTATCACAATGACACGGTATAATTTGTCTTATCTAAGAGATATTATTATCTGCAAGTAATCCCTTCAGCAGGTTTAGCCTGGAAACGTAAAGTTCTGAAATGTTCATGCTACAACTAACCCTGGAGCTGCCTTGTTTGAAAAGCAAGATAATAAATCAAAAAGGGTACAAGGGCCCTTCTTTAGATTTGTAGTTGTTTGCTCCTACGTAAAACAGTCATTTGTGACAGCTATAACAAACATATGTCCAATCCCAAAATGACTATAAGAGCACGACTTTTGCAAGGTAATACATCAGTTTGGAAAAGGGACAAGTAAATATCTTAGGAGATGTTAGTGGAGAGGATCTTGCACAAATTTGAATTGACTGAAATAACTTGGCACCTTTTAAACCTTGATGCATCTTAATTGCCCCAAGGCATTCCTGATATCGGAGCTGGAGCATTCGTTACTTGTTTGGACGACATTGGGGCTATCAGATGGAATGACATCTAAGAGAGGGTAGCTTCTCTTGCTATGGATTTGATCATTTGTAGTACAAAACCCCTTCCGTATTTACGCTTTTGTGCAGCCCACCAAGTAATCCTTCATAATCTGTGTATCTAGATTCCCCATCAAAAACATCCATAATCGCCAATTCTACACCCCAACGAACATATAGGTACCTGAAGTGTGTTTCAGATAGGCTTGAATAGCACAGAGATGACAGTAGTAATACACATTAAGAAAACCTTTATACATTACAATAACGGCAAGGTAGATTAGATGACTTGGTAGTAATATACTCTCTTTAAAAGCTTTCAATTTGGGCTGGATTCAATTACTGAAGTCAAATGGCATTTCATCAATACCATCTCCATTACCCATAATTAGAAAATGAGAGCAAAAGGAGAAAAAAGAAATAAAACGAAATTGTGAGTTAGGATTGATCAATTTCTATCTCTTTGATATTACCAAGAATTATGCAAGTTGGGTAATCTTCTAGAGCTTGATGTTAGACACAATGGTACCAGAGGTACTTGGCTTCCTTGTCTAGCGAATTTCACACTTCTTTAACATTTTCATCTCTCCTTTAATTACTTTACGGAAATATATTTGCATCTCACATTCATTCAGTTCCTATTCGTAATGTTTCCATTTTCATTTTTAAATATTACAAAAGTAAAAATTTAAATCTTTGGGATGAAACAAGTCTTCCTTAATTTATAAAGTTAAAATTTTTAACTCTAAATATAACGTCCTTTAATAGAAATATAATTTTTTAACTTACACCATTATATTGCTGAGAATTGGCTTAGTCTTGTATATAAAGTTCTACTTCATTTTAATGATGTAATTACTACTTCTTGATGGATCATCTTCTCTTCTAATTCAAATCTCGGAATCATCGTTCCTTTCAATCCAAATCTTGGGCTACATAATTTCTCTAATAACATGTTAATCGTACTTTGTTATCGCTGTACTTGATTTGGACCTAAGGAGATGATGTTAACAAATTTTTATTGAAGTAAAATATAATTTCTCTTAACGAAATTATAGTCAATTTTTAAAATAAGATTTTCTGATATTGCTCTTTTCTGAATTTTATATTCTTTTATTTTTATTTTTCTTAAAAGAGCAATTTTTGATAAACAAATAAGAGATCTTTCTGTAAAATTGCAGGGGTTGTAGTTTCGCGAATTTTCTGATTCGTTTCTAGCAAGCAAAAAATTCTGATTGATTTCTAACAAACAAAAAAATCAGAAAAATTAAGAGAACTAAAAATAAATGAATATTGAAAATTTAGTAACTCAGTTCAGCACATCTTGCTTACGTCTACGGGATCTTCACCTAGCCTAATAACTTTCACCGAAGTACAATAACTTTACTCAAGGCTTTACTGAATCGACACCACTCAATCCTTAATACTATCTCTCAATCTCATTTTCCGTGAAAGAATTTCACACCTGATAATACGACCAATTCGTGGTAATCTCAACAGTATTTAATAATAAAGATACAAAATAAACAACTTAAGTGATAAATCAACTAAAAACAAAAATAATACACTTGAAATAAAAAAAGACTTCCCTGTAATTTCAGCTTCTCAAAATATATATGAAATTATGTCCACCAATTTAACTGATTCATCCCAGCTTTAACAATTCCAATTAAATCATACTGGACACCAGAAAATATTAAACTGTGTTTTTTCAATCTTCAATTAATGCCTGTTGTATAATTTTATCATGCACACATTTAACTGTATATTGTTCCTAACACCCAAAGAACAAAAACGGTAGACCAACCACGTAAAAAGTCCATTAGCAGTTTACACACACAACACACTGCAGCGCACGCAACTTACTCTTCAAAGACGTCTTTTATGTTACTGGGCTATTTCCGCACCTTCTACACCTTCTTCTCATCCTTTTATCTTCCTCTTTTTGTTTCATATGGAAGTGTAACTAAACACTCTATTGACTTTGTGGACAATTCGAGAGTTAAATTATCGTTTTATTATTCAATACTGAATGGGTTCTTTTAAGTGGTAGCCTCAATGTCCCCCTTATTAAAATTTGATCCACAAATTCTATTTGTAATTAGTTTAATTCTCTTCAATTAAAGAATTTATATAAAAAATCTTTCCAAACAGAAATAGTAAACATTTCTCAATTGAGAGTTTCGAATAAATGTGCTATTCCGCACGAACCTCGTCTCTAGAATAGATTAATTAGTATGTGTATAATTCATGATCATATCTAAGAAGGAGTACTTAGAATGCAACTTTTTAGGAAATCAGATAGTTCATGAGGTGGCGGTAGCAATTGATACTAACGTCATACCACAAAAATCGAGTTTTAAATACCTCAATTCTATTGTTAAAAGTGATGGTAATATTAATACCGATATAGTCCATCATATTAAATCCGAGTAGGTCAAATGGCGAAGCGCATCAGAAATCTTATGTGATAAAAAATTTCATTAAAGTTTAAAGGAAAATTTTATAAAATAGTGATTTGGCCAATCATGTTATATGGTGCGGAATGTTGACCTATTAAACGCAGACTTACAAAAAGTTGTTGGCAGCCGAGATGCGCATGCTTCGATGGATATGTGACGTTACTAGAAGAGATAAGGTCCGGAATCGTGTGGTGAGAGACAAATTACAAGTGGCTAGTATTGCCGACAAGTTGAGAGAGACCAGATTTAGGTAGTTTGGGCATGTCAGTAGGAGGCATCCTTATGCTCCTACGCGACGCTGTGAAAAAATAACCTTTTGTGACTAGAAGAGGAGAAAAGAAAGGCCAAACAAGAACTGAAAGGAAGTGATCAAGAAGGATATGATAGAGTTAGCTCTTACCGAAGAATTGGATAGAAATATAAAATTCTAGTGTGCTAGAATACAGATAAAGAATATCCTTTAAAGTGCACTAAAATAGTCGTGGAAGTTATTGGGAGTCGTTTACTGTAAAGCTATGATGATGTTAGGAATCACCAACTAATTTTTGAGATTTGTAGAAAATTATAGATTTAGAAAACTCTAGAATTGTAAAAAAAAAAGATTCTAGAAAAATCCCCCAAGTGGACAACTTGGGCATTCTTGAAGCTTCATGCAACTTGTTACAAGTTGCATGTAAGTCGGTGGTGCTTGCCTATAAATAGGCAATAGCACCATGTGTT
>JANSVA010000007.1:35404257-35429357 GCA_025504915.1 Erythroxylum reticulatum | reverse complement strand
GAGTTGTTGCCTACCACAATCACCAGTTTGATAAATCTAGGAGGTTCTTGGTCTCTGCACAAACAAAATTCCTGCAGGTTAGATGTATTTGTGCTCTCCTTGTGACTGTCGTACCATGAATTTGGCAAGAGCAAGCTTGTTAACTACATGATTTCTTAACTTGGCTGTTTCAATTGAAGGTTCTAAATGATGTAACTAAGAAATAAAAAGTGTATATATGTGGATGGAACTTCTGTATCCTTGGTCTTCTACCAAAATTGAATCACATATTCCAGATAAGAATGTATATATCCACAATGTGATCTTTGTGCAGTGGTTGCTTATAGGATACAAACTTGCTTTCAAATACAGAATTATGCCCAGCAAGAAGATTGGGAAATCATATTAATGGAGTATTACTGTTCCGTGCATATACCCATACATGTTCTCATATGGACGTTCACATTCTTGTGTTTGCCTACCCATTTCTGAATAATTGTGAATTTGTTTTTTTCTTTTGTTTCCCTTTCTTCTTGTGATGAAACTCATTATTTAGAAATAAGAAAGTTGCGGGTAATCGGTATCTTGTTCTTAATTTTTCTCACTTAATGTGTTTGTTATGTAGTTTAACTGCTGCTTTCCTATATACTGAAATTTCTATTATTATTTTCAGCTACAAGTATCAGATGAAGCCTTATCACTTGTTATGAGCATGGGATTTAAGGAACAAGATGCAAAGAGGGCTCTGAGAATGTGCAATCAGGTTGTTGAGAGGGCTGTTGAGTTTTGCATTGAGGAGAAGGCCAAGAGAGCACAGAAACATGAGGATGATATTCGGCGAAGAAATGAAATCAAGTATGTTCCAGTATTTACTCTTTTTCCTTTATTGTCAAACTATGCTGTTGCTTTAATGTGACAAGTTTACAGGGAGCAAAAGCAATATGGAGTAACACCCTTAAAGAAGGCAGTTGATCTCCAGAGATTACAGGAGTTGGTCTCCATAGGGTTAGTAGTCATTATGATATCGATATTGTTTAAATTGAAACTTCCATATCGGATTCACCCAAGTTTTTGCAGATAATCTGTCAATGATACCTTCTATTCTTTTTTACGTCGAAAATCACCATATATGACCCTATCAAGATCTCTTTGATTTTTCAGGTTTGAGAAGGAGCTTGCTGCTGAAGCTCTTAGAAGGAATGAGAATGACACTCAGAAGGCATTGGACGATTTGACAAATCCGGAGGCCAATACCGCCTTACAGGTTCGTTAAGTTACTGTCTGAATGCATTTCATTTCGTTTCAAGCTTTTACCATTGGTGTCTCTACAGCGTGATATAGAGACTAGAAAAAGGAAAAGACGGCATCAAGCAGCGGATAAAAAAATTGAACAGCTTGTGGCTATGGGTTTTGAGCGATCAATAGGTATGACTAAGGTGTCTAAATTTCCTGGCTTAATTCCTAGTCTGATTCAGGTATAGAATGAATGCCGACATCCGGTATGTCTGAATCATACCTTTATAGTGGTTGAAGCCGTTCGAGCCGGTGGGTCACTTCAACAAATAATGAATCAACTCCTCACACAGCCTGAAGCAAACCCCACAGTTGCAGATAACAACAGCATCAGTATACCTGATACATTATCGACTGATTCTGCGGCTGAAGTTATCGATAGAAACGACTTGGTTAATGATGAACTTGTCGGAGGTTCATCAGGCAGCAAAACTGAACAGCGTGATGTAGAGATGGAGGATGAAATTGCAGAAGAAATAGCAACTGCGGATGCTTTTTCTGACTATGACATTGAAGTAACAAAAGAAGGTGAAGCCATAGCTGAGTACTTATCTTTGCTAGATTCAGCAGGAGACGATGGAAAGAAAGCATCGTCTTCCAAGTGAAGAGTATGCATGACAAAAATAATAGAACTGACATGCACTTTGTGTATAGATGTAAAGAATCTAGCTTTAAGTATTTACCCTCAAGGTTATGCACAAGCAATTCGTAGAGGTTGTAACAAAGACCATCTTTAAGAATGGAAAAGGAACTTCATCATTTCAACCAAAGCCTGCGTTGGGCCTTAACAGCCAGAGTCTACATTCTTTCTTCTATGCTATTTTCGTGATTTCTTTTCCGCTAACGAGAAATCACAGAAAATTATGGTTTGGTTCTGGTTGATTCATTTGCTCTTGGTCAGAATGTCAGCTTTCTTCTCATGGACCTTCGGAGTCCTATTCGTCCTTAAGATTCATTTCAATCGTCGATATTGTGATAATTATCTAACCTCGAGACAAATATTTTTAATGGTAATAAGTCAAGGAAAAATGCTCTCGTCTTTAAGTAAATAAAATACTAAAAAATGTATATTTAAAAGGAAAAAGCTATTAGGGTGAAAATTGTGCCTACTGACTAAAACTGTTATTCTGGTTTGCATCTAAATGTTAATGACCCGTCTGAAAAATAAACAAGACTTAAGTATTTGGCAATGGCAAATTTCAGATAATGCTTCATTCGTCTGAACCTTAGTTGGATGGATTTTCACTCTCTGCTACCATTAGGATCTGTTTATCTTCAGTTTTGTCTTTCTCAGCTCTAGTTCCCTTGTGGTCCTTGGAGAAAATGTTGCAGTTAATGGTGTGCCACACTGGTCTCTCTTCTTGGAACAATCTGCAGTCAAAAGTAGATGGCATTGCATCAATATTTACTAGACAGAATCAACTAGTATCGTAGAACTGAAGGACAACAAAAAGATAATAAGAAATAGGAACACGAACTTCCGTAGTGCCAACATGGTTCTTGTCAAGAAAACAGTGGTTTAATCTTTTCAACACCAGAGACAGCTCTCTATTATCTGTATAAAGTGTTGGCTTGTTACCTATTGACCAAAAAGGATTCAGCTAAACCTCTAAGATCTCTGAATAAAGAATGATACTGTTTAACAATATCAGATCTATCCCTTCTGATCTAGCATCAATTGTTCTACCACCTAGGTAGAGTTAAAGAAACTTACGGATGCTTGCAAAGCATCGGGGACTGTATTGTAAGTGCATATTTGCAAGTAGATAGCTCCGTGATTGAACTAATCATTGCTCTAGGCTCCGAGCATACAAATCTTACCTGTCCATTTATAGATGGGAAAAAATACATAAAATTAGAGGTAAAAGCAAAGAGAAAAATTCTCGATGCAAACATTTCTCTAGTTCATACTTCAGTTTCTCGGGGATGATTTGTTAGATCGCAGGTGGTTCCATTTGTATACTGATGTGCATGATACCTGAACAAATAGTAGAATAGAGTGGTCAGTACCTTGCTCCTTGAAAGCACCCCCCTAAGTTTATTGAATGGATAAAAAACCATACCTTTGAGATGCATCTTTTGAACGAGGATCTTTTAGAGTAGAAATGTCAGACAGATTCTGGTTGAAGGCAGCCGTAGCCTCCTCATCATAGACACCCAAGACAAATTCTTGAACCAACTATAATGAAAATATTCTCTCTCTGTCAGATAATTGCATGACAATATGGAAAATGAATTAAGAAAAGCACATTCTTGAAATGTAGGCATGGACACGCGGTTATAGGTAATGGATAAAGGGGTTAGTGCTGCAGAACAGGTTTTTATTGTTCCAGTAATTAGTAAATGAAATAAATCATCCGAGACCAAACAACAAGCATTGCTACAAACACGTAATGGACATATATCGACACCAGGTTAAATTAATTATCAGGAAACTCAATCACTACCTTCCATAAATCAAAAAGAACATGCGTGCAAGTTCAACATGTTTATATCAGCATGCTTACTAACAAATAGAGAAATGTTATGTCAAGAATATGAGAATCAATTAACTGTTTACCTTATCATCTTCTGTATGTATTTGCCTCAACTTCTTCTGATAGCAGAATTCATAAGACCACCAACCCTCTTGCTGCATCAACCACCAAAATAATTCATGGATGAAAACAAAAGTTTATTCCAAACCAAAAGACAAAATAGGCAAACAAATAAGTGCAAGTAGTAGTTTGCCCATCCAACCCCCTTCTCCCACCTCCCAAAAAGCACAAGGGTCAACTCAGCAGGTACAAGTGTTTAAGACATTTTCGAGGTGACGGGGGAATCAGACACTAACCCTGAGAAAACACTGGTCCTTCAATACTTCAAGTAGCTCATCTGGTGTCTTCATGCTAACCCGTTTCTCAGTTTCCACAATAATGCTGCTAATATTTAGCTGACTAACTGGCTTTCCAGTCTTGGTTTTCTCCACTTTGGGTAAGAAACATAAATATCTCTGCCCATTTTTTTTAGGCATCACAACTGATTCTTGTTCTTCATCCTGCAAAGATTTTGGCAGCCATATATGTCATAAACACTCAGAATAAACACCGAAACATTCAATGCAATAAACAAAGAACAAGAAGAGATTGAATTAAAGGTTACAGTGATCTGCAACAGAGTGAATATTAAACTAGGAGTAACACAGTTTTTGAAATTGAAGTCAATAGGCACAAGGAATACGATCTCTATCTTTTAATGGAAACTGTTTCAAAATTTGAAAACAGCCTCTTTATTAGTTAGTGGTAAGATTGCGTACTACAAGACCTCCCCAAATCTCTTGTCTTAGCGGGATTTATACTGAGTGTTGTTGTTGTTGTAATTGTATGTTATCCATTTATTTGTGTTGCTTTCCATCTACTATGTTATATCTCTACTAGTCATACCTATATATCATATCAATATGATACAAAGAAATGGCTTGCCCACGGAGGTACATGTAATAAGATGGTCAAAATAATGCAAACAGCTAGAACCACAAAAAGGCTACTCATCTGCTAACTGACTGAATAGAAAAACCAATATACTTGAAGAACCATAGTCTTACGCACAGGATGGTAAGGTGAGTCTTCTGGATGGAATTCAATCTTATACTTTGGGTCTCGAGAGCTGCGGCTGAACGTCCCACCTGCCAACGCAAAAATCTTTTAAATGTGTATCCAATCTCTAAAGATGCATTGGAATCGACCACACCAATCAAAACAGTAACATCACACCAAGATAGGAACTTATTGTAAACTGGTCAGATGATGTTGAAATTTGCAGTAGTAAGTTAAGGCTTTGAACAAATAGCTGTACAACGCAGCAATGACACATACATTTTAGCATCTCGAAATAGCTGAAACTCTACAGCGAGGCACAATTAAGCACGAATTTCACAGTTAGTAACCGTTTAATTTCTTCGGCCGTACAATCCTATGAACAACCCCCCGTTATCTTCAAACAGACGATGAACTTCGGTTCCAGAAAAAGCAAAAGGCATACAAATGCAAGCACATATTTGACATTGACCCAGCTATACTAACACTCATCAAATTCATTTCAAGCTCATACTCCATGTACGTTAATCACCACAAACATAAGTTCCCCGACATCACCAACAACGCCCTTGAGTAAAATATCCAGAAACACCTAGAAAGCTGACATAGAAGACTTCTAATTTCGAATACTATCGACAAATTTCAAAGATTTAACAAGGTTTTGAAGAGTGAAAATATAAATTATTGTTGAAGTTTCTTGTTCAAAGAGCAAATTGCTGTTACCTGCATGAGGTGTGAAGATCTGATCAGCTAAAACACAGCTGTAGAAAGTGTATACAACTAAAGTCAACCACAAAACTTTCATCTTTAGATGTATCAGGGAAAAGGGTTGTTTTAAATTTAAATGAAAAAACACTAAATATGTTAAAAATCGAAGCTTTTGGGATGTCGACGGTGAAGGAAAGAAGAGAGGAAGATTGAAGAAAGAAGAAATGTGTACAACTCGCCGTCGGTGTTATTACATGGTAGCCCTGCTCTATGCTTGCCCACTAAGAAACCGCCACGTCACCTAATGTTTACAGTTCATTGGACCGTGCTCTGGGAATGGGCTGGGAATAACACAATAACATAACATCATGCTTCAGAACGACCAAAACTGCAATTACTGAATATTTTCCAGAAGAAAATTGAGTCTGTCATTCAGATCTAAACAAGGCCTGGAATTAATTTAAGTTAAAATAGCAGATAAGTAAAATGGAAGTTGCTGGTCATGTCAAAGTACCAACCCACCAATATGAAAATCATTTGTAGTTTAATAAATGGATATCTCATATGAACATTGTTTTTAAATTTCAAGAGGGTTACAAGCTGAATCTCACAAGCAACTGCTATGAATGAATTTGTACAAAAATAAAGCTACCTGGAGGGGCAAAATGGGGGCAACATACAAACTTGGGAACCAAAAAAAAGTAAAAAATTATGATACAAGCAATCATCTACATCAGCTTGTTCCATGTAAGAACACAAATCATTATGAAGTTGCAACATTCCGGGCACTATTCCGACCAAGACCAAGTCCCAACCCCAAAGGGGCACTTTTTGATTTCGTGTGTTTACCATGGCTGCAATGGAAAGAATGAGCATGACAGTCCTGCAGTTTCTTCTCTGAATCTACATTAATAGCAACATGGTCATTACCATTGCCATTGCCCTGATGATAATGTGCATCTCCGTTTTGCAAATTTGTATTCCTTGTCATACGCATCAAACCTATACCCTCTGAATCTGATAAATCTTCAACATATTCTACATCTTCATTGTAGCCGTTGATCAAGAAGTCTGAACAGTTCTTTTTTAAGCCATGATCATATGGGTTTCTGAAGTGACCACCTGGACCTCTCAGGTAGCTATAGCGCATCGCGTTTGCCATTTCATTTGTTGTTATATTGCGAGATATCTGAAGTATGATGTAGATAGGTATCAGCACAAGAACAAGTGTTCAGAACATTCTCTACTAAGATATCCATTTCATTTGTTGTTATATTGCGAGATATCTGAAGTATGATGTGGATAGGTATCAGCACAAGAACAAGTGTTCAGAACATTCTCCACTAAGATATCTTCAGTACAAGAAGTTTCATTCATAAGTTCTGCATACAAGATTCAGCGCAACTTTGAGCAGCCTCAGATTTTATTGAACCCGCAAAAGTTCAATCACAGTGAAGCTCGGATTAGATCTCACACACCTTAATAGGCAAACTACTAACACTAGATGTTCACAAGTGCAATTTAACAGCACTTCTCAAACCACAGAAAAGGAAAGAGAGAGAGATGGAACTTATAATTGATAGACAGTAGAATTCTAGCTTTCATTATTAGTAAGAGGATGCCCCAACTTACCTGAGAAGCTTGTACAATAGTCAATACTGCCACACCAAAGAAGAGGAACAGATCCACAATCAAGAATGATATTGCACCGACATGATGGATACCAGCATAATTTAGCCATGATCCAAATGAAGAAGGAGCCATTGGATCAATCAAAACCCCTGTGTATTAATCATCAGTTTATAAGAATATTTTGAACTCCACCTCTGCCCAACAAAATGAGTAGAGAAGGGGGAAAATCAGGCAAAAAAGACTATATAAATGCTTTAAAAATCACATACTTGTGAGAGCCACAGAACCGGTTATCAACATAGCTGATACTTCTAGAACCAGAAACACAAAGAAATCCCATTTGTTTTTCTGCATCAGAAACAACACACTAGATCACTGCAACAGGGACCAAGTTTACCTTATGCAAAGATATGATACTGCCAAAGAAGTAAAAATCTAAACCAGTAACCATATGAAAATCAAATATGATAACTCAAATGCATGGCAAATTTAAGGCCTAATTGTGTATTAATTGACATAAGATTCAGGGGGCCACTATCGTAACTTCAACAGCAGTGGAATTGAAACCTAGCCAGGCCTTAACCAACCAGAAAATATTACCCCACTTTTTCATTTTCAAGAAAATGATTCCAGGTTTTTGAATTGTAGTTTTAAGATAACATTACCCCACTATGGGTTCACATTCCTACAGTCAATCCCTATCAGTTTTATTTTCTTCGACCAATTCTTTCCACCATGAGAAACATTTAATTCCAAGGGCTAATCCCTTCTTGTCTTCTCTAGACGTTCATCCTTCCTCACCTTTCAGCCTTTAACACTCTGCCCTAGCCAATTGTTCAAATTTGGGATGGTTTATGCCCTGTACCGAACCAAACAGCCTAAAAGTGGTCAAGCTACCTAAATGCAAATGAAATTATTAGTTATATTTGTTCAATCAACAACATAAGAAGTGGAAATATAGGTGCAAATAAATTCATTTACACACCTTTCCAATGCAATTGGAAACCCAAGGGCAATGATGATCAAATTGTTCAACACACCGATCACATGTGGAGCAGTGCTTCGCACGTAAAGGTCTTACTATCTGATCATAATGCAACATAAACGACCAATAAATTCTCAAAACATGAGTATCAGATATTAGGCCGATATAAGATATTAACAAAGTAAATGGAGTAGAGATCAGCACAAAGGATTACCTTGCAGGTGGCACAGAGCTGGGACCAATTACCGGCTAGCAGGGCAGGGTTGTTTATCTCAATCTTCAATAGAGGTTCCTAAGGCATAGAAAAATAATGTCTAATACCATCTCGGAGAAAATACCAACAAGACAAGGTCTACCAGGGGAAAGTAATCTTCTAAAGCTTAGTGTGCAAATAGTTGAAAGACAGTTGAAAGGTGGGTAAGAAGAATGTGAACACACGTCATCTTTCATATTCTGAGGATCATGTACATTCATTCTAATGAAACCCGGGTCCTTCCTGCAAAGCAAGGAGAACAAAATTGAAACAGAAAGTCAAAAGCTGCAGTAACTCAAACTTACACATACTTTTGTAGCTTTAAATTTTTAATCTTCTTTTTTATCTTGAGATGCAGTTGGATGTGGTGGAGAGAAGATATAAACACAAATACATTCAATTACTCAACCAGTATTATAGCATGCTCTATGTAATATACCTGCTACACCTATAAAACATGACTAGTCCAGCAATTGCCAGAAGAACACCCAACCAGGCAAGAAGGGCAAAGCCCGCCGTTAACCGTGGCAGATCTGAAGCTGCAGATCAAATATCAAAAAGTATCAAGAGAAAAGAAAAGCCATGGCAAGCTATGGTTGAAAGTAGATGAATCATCATAATCAAGATATAGCTAAGGATAAATACCCATAATAACTGCATGGATATAGGTTATCAACATAGCCAGGATTATAAACCAAAGCACATGCGCAAGTCCTGATTTTGAGAGACGTCCCAGCCGACTGTTCCCATCACAACGTTTATCAAATAACCTTCTAGCATTTCCCTGCAGTTCAGTTTCAATGTAGCACATAAATTACAACTCTTAAAGCACAAACAATTTGGAAAAATATGATCAAAATATGAAATAAACCTACCTTGGAACAAAATTGAAACAAAACTAAATGACAAAATAGAGCAACATCAACAAAAGTTGTTTGGCATGCAATTTTATTGTACAGGTGGGAAGCACTGAGCAGAATACAAGTATTTTGAACGAAGCACAGTTCATACCACTGATTGTAGCATAACATGCACATGTGAGTTTCATCAAAAAGAAGAAGAGGGTCAAACCTACAGACAATTGCTATGTTTACCATCAGAGGAACCTAGCAAACATTAGTTGTCTTTCCAAATTTCTCAAGTTCTAAATGTGTTTAAAACAAAATCCTGTCATTATGATGTGGGAAAAGGATTGGAGAGCATCACACTCTGTTTATTTGTGCAATAGGCCTTTGAGAAATTCATATTCAGCATATGGTGCAGAAAAAGTGAAGGCAGCCATCACATCATGTCCAGATCAGTAGCCAGACATGGAGGAACCACATAACTAAATGATACCTTTAAAACTCACATAAAGAGGCCCTGGGAAAAAGATCATATTATGTGTCATATCTAAACGATATAAAAGACTTTATAGCTGAACACTTACAAGAAAAAAAGCAACTTGTCTGTGATTCTTGTCAGAAGCTAGCTGCGCAGGTGTAAGCCCAGTATTATCAGTCACTCTCAAGTCCTCCTTCTTACCGGCCTGAACTAACATCGTGCATGCCTCCAAATTGCCCCTAATAGCAGCCCAGTGAAGTGGAGTGCAACCTAGATATTTAAGATCAAAACACAGATGAGACATAGGAACACAAATCTCTAACAGAATTTCATCAGTATAGTCAATCCCTTATCAAATCTTGAGGTGAAGAAAATTAAAAACGTAAGCTTGGACACTTACCCTCTTTATCCTGGCGCCCTCTATAAGCATCGAGGAACAGTAGAAGACGTATACAGTCCGCAAAACCTTTATAAGCAGCCCTAAAATTCTCCAAAAATAAACCAAAAACAAACAGGAATCATCACCTAAATTGCTGATACCTTAGCTGCAATTCTTCAGGAACAAGATAAAATATTATAGTATAGAAAAGGCAAGCAAATGAAAATGACTTAAGATTCAAAATAACACCACGTAAAAGCTGACTAAGATAGCAAATGTGCAGCATGCAAAACATTAAAGAAATTTTTTACAGAAACAAAGAGATTTTATGAAAGTAGCTCAATCTAAAAGGAATTTGACAGCACTGTGTTTAGGCATCCCAAAATGATAATAGGCACTCTCACTAAATTTTCCTTATATACCAGTGTAAAGGGCTTCTTCCATCATTATCAGGAACATCAGGGTCAGCATTCCACTTGGAGACAATATGATAGAGAAAAGCCGTCTGACCATATTGAGCAGCAACATGTGTTGGCTGAAGTCATTACAAATGAACAATTAGCATGCTTTGTCCTCACAGGGCAGCTAAGAATTAAGGAACCAACATCCTTCACCTTCATAAAACTAAAACTAATACTGAGCAAACACGTAAAACGTTCACACTCATTTCAACAATAGAGGACCAATCAAACAACTAATATTGTGAAGAAGCTATTGCCATCAGTAAACTTTAAATGGAACCCCGTAAAAGGAAAAAAGGACAAGTTGGCAAGCCTGGTTACCCCTCTGTAGCTATAAGAGTTTCATAAACTAATCTCCTCACATCTCATAACATGCAATATACCAACTATGGCCGAAAAAATGCATCGAGGTATATAATGGATCTGCTATCTATATGGACTTTAATCTGAGTTTCCAATTAAAATGTACGCATCTGTAAATAAAATTCCCACATACATTCCTCTTCATGCATGGATCTATTGTCATGCATTAGATAAATTATTTGCATTAATGTAGTTATGAATCACTAAATAGCATAACTATTGTATTTAAAACAACCCTGATTTCAGGATCACTTGAAATCAAAATGAATAAGGCTAAACTAATCTCCCTTAAACGAGCTACTTATACACTATTTACACTAAAATGAAACACTAACCTGATAGCCATACATATCAGCAGCATTTACACAGCCACCCTCTCGAAGTAAAAGCTCTGTGACCTGGATTGCACCCCGGACTGCACTCCAATGCAGTGCTGTTTGCCCGGTATGATCTGCTGCATTCACATCCCCTCCGTGCTGATAAAATAAGAACACCCCGTTAAGTGCAACTAGCCTGAAACTCTCTCGGTGCAAAAAAAAATAATAATAAGAACGTTGCATCAAACCCACACCATTCTGTTATTAACTCAAATCAGTCACCTACTAACCAACAACTAAACCTACTTAAGAAAAAACTGATAAGAGATGTGAAACCGTGCAATAATCATCCGACCAATAGCGTCAAAGTATCTCTCCTTTTTCATCATAAGAAAACAACAAATGAACACAGAAACGAGACTGCCGTTAACCCCAATTCAGCTATCAATGAGCCAAGATGACCCAATGCGCCCTACTCAAGCAACCCACAAAATCGCTAAACAAGTAAACCTTAAATTAACTTGATATTTGAGCAATCAAAGTAACAAAATTTACCTATAAAAAAAACCATTAAAACAAAAGAAAAGAAAAGGAAAGAAAGGAAACCGCTTCACCAACTAAGCAAATGCAACACCACCAAATCCCTAAGACAATTCCAGAACGACGCTGCCAACGATCATTCCATTAAACCCATCAAAAGCCCGTTTCAACAAAACCTTTCAAATCTCAATAAGCCCACGTCACATAAACAAAGAGACGGATTGAAAACCGAGAGGCATAAAAAAGAGACAGATAGACAGACCTCAATGATATACTGAGCAGCGGCAGTCCGGTTATTCAAAGCAGCCCACTGCAACGCATAGTAACCGAGACCGTCAGGCTCAGAAACAGAGTAACCCTCACTCTCAACCAATCTCTGAAGCTTCTCCAAATCTCCATAAGCGGCCGCTGTATAAACATCGTTTTTCAAATTCTCCTCCCCAACGACCCCACATTCACCGTTTCCAACCCCATCATTAACACCCACCGAATCCCCAGATTGCACCTCCTCGACGACCTCGATCTCCGACGACATTTCAACCAATACCCACCTCCCAAAAACTTTACAGAACGTGCCTTTTTCTCGTTCTCTCAATTGGGTCGCCGGTGAAATTGCCTGACTCGATCAAACGGAGGGCTTCCAGAAGGAGTCGGAGATTGGGGATTTTGGGCCGGGCCGGGTCGTTTTAGCCGTCCCGTCTTGACCCGGAAATTCTCAGAGAAGGAAATAGCAAATAGAGGAAGAGAGTCGAAGACAAAACCCCCTTATGCAGCAACTCTCTCTTTGGATTCCCTAACTTATTATGATCAGATTCAATTGTTGGCAACTTCCGACATATTTCCTATGTTTCCAAAAATAGGCAGAACGTGTTAAATTAACCATCAAATTAATTAATTTTGCAAAGGATACTCTTTTATTATTATATTAACGTGAGGCTCGAAATTTTTATATTGCTCATCTGAATTTTAATCTTCCACTCATTAAAAAATGGTTTGGACATACAGCTGTATGATAAAACAGTCCCTTTTCCAAATACTTCTCATTGATGAATCTACATATCATATCCACTCTAATAATGACATTTTTGAGTTATTCTAAAAAATTATATTTCACTAATAAATAAAATATTTACATTCCCTAAATTAATTAACATGAAATTAGTCAATTCACATATAAAATAACAAATTATGTAATTAACGTAGTTACTCCTTAAATTGTAATTAATAAAAGTTAATATCTATGATGACCAAGTACTCTCTTCCTGTTCAGACAAAATACATGAATCAAATCACATTCAATGATGAGAAATAAGTTGAAGAAGGAACCTTGGTCTTTGGAAATCTACTGAAAATGCTAAGACCTAACCTTTACGCTAACACTGACCGTAGATTTGTTTCCACATGTTTGTAAGTTTGTGTTCGCAAGAAAGGCATCCTCGGACCCAAACACTGAACTGCAGACAATTTTAGAGGAAGGGCTGCATGGACTGTTTACTAACTTGGTCGCACGTGAGTTCGGATTTTCTTGCCAACCTTGCTGGTTCTAGTAAAAAACAAACCTATTCATACGAGAAACAAGCTACTTGTCACTGGCGACTGCTAATTAAGGTTACTTCCAGCTTAAGATGACATACCTTTAGGTTGTCGGCTGTCATGGCTCATGATCACTTAACCTATCTGAATGGTAAGGTTGAATATTTCATTGACTATTTACGATGATATGTAACAGATTTAACTGAGTTTGTGATAATATCCCACTCTTCTTGTCATTTAGTTATCATCGTCTTCTGTGGTTCCACGTATCAGGTTTTCCCGAATAAGGACATCTTTCTCAGGACTTCATTTATCCTGAGGTTTGTAAAGGATGAGACAGCAAGAAAGAAGATGAACTGAAACAAGCTACCATTCTTTATTGACTCATATGACCTAATACATCCGACTGTAAAAAAGAAACTGAAGAAAACAACAGCAGATAACTAACGGGAAATTAAACAGAGGTGACACTGGACTTAAAACTACTTCAAACAGTACATTGCTAACTAATGACGGAAATTAAGAAAATTATGTCTACACTGATGTTCAGGATCAAGTGGGAAGTAGGGGTTGAACAGGTTGTTCCAGCAATTTTTCCTATATTCTTTGATAACATCGCAACATCTTTTGCTAAGAGGAGCGAATGGATCCGCCATTGAGAACGCAATACTTCTTATGCAATAGAAGAGTGGTTTTCGTACTGCTTGACAATCCTTGGGTACTTGCTTTTGCAGTAGCGGAGGTAGTCCTGCGCAGCTGCCTGTATCGTTTGATGATTGTGACGTTGGAGGTTGGACTGGGAGTGTAATTACCCTTAGAGGTGGAGGTGCTGGAGCTGGTTCTGCATTTATTGGTGGACTTGCGTTAGGAGCTTCAACAGGTGGATAGTCAGACGAGTCTTCTGGGGGACTCGCCGTAGGAGGATTAATCTCACCAGATGGGGATGGAGCTGGTGATGACGAATCCTCTGGAGGACCAGCATTAGGAGGAGTAATATCATCAGATGGGGATGGAGCTGGTGATGACGAATCCTCCGGGGGACTTGCAGTAGGAGGATTAATCTCGTCAGATGGGGACGGAGCTGGCGTTGAAGAATCCTCTGGAGGACTTGCAGCAGGAGGAATAGTAATAATCTCGTCAAATGGGGATGGAGCTGGTGAAGAAGAATCCTCTGGAGGACTTGCAGTAGGAGGGTTAATCTCGTCAGATGGGGATGGAGCTGGCGTTGAAGAATCCTCTGGAGGACTTGCAGCAGGAGGAATAGTAATAATCTCGTCAAATGGGGATGGAGCTGGTGAAGAAGAATCCTCTGGAGGACTTGCAGTAGGAGGATTAATCTCGTCAGATGGGGATGGAACTGGTGAAGAAGAATCCTCTGGAGGACTTGCAGCAGGAGGAACAGTAATAATCAAATCATAAGGGGATGGAGCTGGTGATGAAGAATCCTCTGGAGGACTTGCAGTAGGAGGGATCGTAATAGTCTCATCAGATGGGGATGGAGCTGGTGATGCATCCGTTGGTGGGCTTGCCTCAGGGGGTTCAACAGGTGGATAATCAGATGAATCATCTGGGGGACTTGCAGTAGGAGGATCAATCTCGGAAGAAGGGGATGGAGCAGGTGATGCATCGATGGGTGGACTTGCCTCTGGAGCTTCAACAGGTGGACTGCTTGTTGGTGGATCTTCAGAAGAGTCATCTGGAGGACTAGCGGTAGGAGCATCACTCTCGTCAGATGGGGATGGAACTGGTGCTGCTTCAGGAGGGATTGATGGAGCATCAGATGGTGGACTATCCGAGCTCGGTGGAAGAGTGGGATCCGACTCCTCTTGGTTTGGCAGGCTTGCATCAGATGGAGGTGATTTTGGAGACCGGTCTTGAACCAGAACATGGGGAGCAGATGATAATGAAACTGAAGATACGTCGTCACCAACACCGTTAGGATTGGGACAACTACAGCAGCAATAACATTTCTCTCCATTTCTCCTCCTGCCCTCGGCGTAATATGATCCTAGGGTCAAGTTATCAGCATATTGGCATGCGTTCTTACACGAGCAAATGTCCTCTTCCGCTCCCACAACACCTGAACTAGCATGAGCCAGTACTAAAACTATAACAGAAACAACCAAAAATACCACGTTGGTGGCAACATGAGCTTTTGTCATCTTGTCACAAGAAATAGTCTTTCTACTGCCTCTTTCCTACTTCAGGATTTAGCTTATATAGGCACACACATTTAATGATCTTGGTCAAAGTTCGAATCTTTTGATATATCTTCGTGATCAATCTTTATTTACCCCAAATCTGAAAATATTTTGTTGTTGAGATTAAAAGGATTTTAACTTATCATAAAATAATTTGAATGTTGGAGTTAGCTTGGTCAGAGCACGTTTGAATCATCTCAGGCCAGTTTGTTCTTGTCTAAATCTGATGGTCCAGACTCCGGTTGACAATGTTTCTTTTCTTAATGAAGATCTAAATATGTAATAATTAAAATTTTAAAAGTGTTATCCCCATACTCAACTTATAAAATGAGACTTACAAACAATCTGTTACGAGTTAATATGAATAACATTAAATAAGTATTTGAATTCATATCATTTTTCAATTATTTGATTTTTGTTATTAAAATTATATTTTAATTTCTAAGATATTAATTATCAAATATTACTTTGAGTCGAATGTTGTAGCTTATTCGATTTTTCCTATGTTCTTTAAAAGGTTTCACATTTATTTAGATTTGTGACAACTATTTCTACTTTTTTTTCTTAATTTCAAGATTGAAGTAATATGTAAAGTGTCAAAAATAATAATATAAAAATATCTGATTTTTTTAATTTTCTTGGAAAAATTTTCACTTTATTAACTAAAATTTACAAATCCTTCTTGGCGATTTTTTTGCACCTAATTTCTAGAATTAAGTGAACAAATTAAAATGTAATATTGTAAAGGGCATTTAAATGTAGAAACCTCAAAAAGTCAATAAGGAAATACAAAATAGAAAACAGAAGATTTCAAAAACTGACCTAATTAAGAGTGGGATGTCAAAAATAAAGATATAAAATCAAAATCAAAATCCCCTATTGCCAGACCCACTCTATTGCTTCCACAGCATTCCAATAACCACTGAACCTCACGTACTCTTGTCTGGAACAAGCCAAAACTGGTCTGGAGATATCCATGTTAATCAAAAACCCTATCGAATTAGGGTTTGCCCCAGTACACCTGTCTGGTTCAGGTCCCTCTTCGAACCCTCCTCAGTTTGCTCCCAAAGACACACTAACTGCACTCTTTTAGGTTATTTGGACTGATTGTGTATCTGGGTGTGTGTTGTTTTGAGAATATAGTTCGTGTAGAAGCAATGGAGGTGAGCTCTGTGGAGAGGACTGTGTGGGTTTGCTCTGTTCTGGAGACTTTGGCGGTAGAGACTCTCTTGGCTGCTGCAAAGTCTCTTGCTTCCTTGCTCTTTGTGGTATCACTCTGTTTGGCTTCAATTCAATTTTGGTCGTTTTATCTTTTTTCTTCAAAGTCTTGGCCTTGTTTAGTTATTTGTCGTTTTTCTTCTTCGTGTTTGATGGTTTAGTTTCTATTTTATTTGTTCTTTTATAGGCATGCTTGATTTTGGAAAATTAGGGCTTTACTTGTTGTGCTAGTATGTGTGTCTCTGAAATTCTGGAACTTCCGATTTTGTTTCAAGTCTTTTTCTCAAACTTGCAACACTAGAAAGTTTCCAGAGGCCGTTGTGCTCTTTTAAAGAGGATGATTTGCTAGACTTAGTGAAGGTAGTTATGGACAGATTCTGTACCTTTAGAAGTTTTCAGAGGTCGTTGTGCTTTTCTAAAGAGGATGATTTGCTAGACTTAGTGAACGTAGTTATAGACAGATTCTGTACCTTTAGAAGTTTTCAGAGGTCGTTGTGCTCTTCTCAAGCTTTGCTAGACTTAGTGAAGGTAGTTATGGACAGATTCTGTATCTTTAGAAGTTTTCAGAGGCCGTTGTGCTCTTCTAAAGGGGATGATTTGCTAGACTTAGTGAAGGTAGTTATGGACAAATTCTTTAGCTTATAGAAAATATGACTCTTTCTGAACGTTCCTATCAAAAGTTCTAGAAACGGGACTTGTAGAACAATCTAACTTTTGCTTATTTCAACTGTAGTTTAGATTTTTCTTGCTTACGGTTGGTATGGCTTTAATTTGGTTGATCTGATACTTGAATTATGTGTCTAATTATAGGGATTCCTAATGTAATTGTTTGGTTTTTGTATGCGCTGGGTAGTGCTTGCTGCTTACTCTGGGAAAAGATATGTAATTATGGTCCTTGGTTCTTGCTGTTATACAATCCTGCTCTGATTTCATAATTCCGTGTGGATGTACCCATCGTTCTTGTGTTGTTAGGTCCTGCTGTTTTTGGTTTTCTGTTGGATTTAGTATGGCTCATCACTTTTCTAAGCATTTAACATTTAGTAATTTACTTGAACCTTTTCGGAGCTTATGATATTTGATATTATCACTTTTCGGTTTTCAGCTGAATATCATACAAGGATACTGCTTTGGTTTGTGTTTTATTTAGGGAGATTTTTCATTTCTTGGAAACGTTACTAGCAGAAATTTTGTTTTTATGAATGTTTTTGTATGCGCGTCTGCTTCCTTGTGCATGGTTGAACAGGCAGCCTTGCAGTCACATCCATGTGCTTATTCGCACATAACCCCTTGCCTCTTGATTTCTTTTGTCTCTTCCAGACTGGATCATTGCTGAATGAAATCAATGTATTGCCACATTTGACTCCAATGAATAAGAGGTAAAAGACTATTTTTTCCCTTAACTCGATTTTGCATTGTCTATTAGCGTGAATGAATTGAATCTTAATGGTAGGTGTCACTCTGTCTGCAGCTTCCCTTTAGATGAACTTCACAAGACAAAACGGCCTGATGCAGAAAACAAAGATGCCAGTGACACCGATGATGACGATGAAGAAGATGAAGATGACAATGCTGATGACCAGGATGATGATGCAGGTGATGAAGATTTCTCCGCTGAAGGAGAGGAAGAGGCTGATCCCGAAGATGACCCTGAAGCTAATGGCGAAGGGGGAAGTGATGACGAAGATGACGACGACGGTGATGATGATGATGATGAAGATGGAGAGGAGGATGAAGAGGAAGAAGATGAGGAAGAGGAGGAAGAGGAGGTTCCTCAGCCTCCTACTAAGAAGAGGAAGTGAGAGTAGTGAGACTAAGCTCTATGTTTCTAGATTATCTCGTTCCCTTTTAGGTAGGTAGTTTTAGCGAGAATTGAGAATGTCAGCCATCATAGCGTACGATTGACCATCGTCTTGAATGAACCTCTCTTTTGTTGTTGTGGAATTTATGTTATTGCAGATTATTCTCATCTTTAATGTCTTGGCTTCCATGTAATCAATACCACTTTAATTTAATCTCACTTGTTTCTAATTACGAATATCTGTTTCGGGAAGAACATGCTTTGAAGTTGAAAATCAGATTTGAAGTCTGTAAAAAGCTTTCTTGCAAGCCAAATGTGGCTGTTAAATATCTTATTACTTTTCTTGTTGTTCTTCCAAAAAAGAAATACATTTCTTTCTACTATAATATCAGACCATGATCGTGTAAAATCTGAAAGTAAAGAACTACAGAAGCGGAGAACTACGATTCAGAATAACTAGATTAAATTAGCTAATTCCATTTCACAATTCAGTAGAGGTAATGTACTAATTAGTTATTATAGACAAGGAGCTGCAAGTTGGAGGCAACTAAAAACTAGCTCAGGGCAAATTTTATATACTTGTTTATATGACTTTAATCAGTTGGAAAAATAAAATTATAATCAACTATACCATATAATTGGTTTCGGTCAGTATAGTGCAAATGTGAGTAAATGGACCTACAGACCAAGGACTTGCTAGTGATTGATAATACATGCAAAGCTATACATCTTCATCTTTCTTCAGCCTCTTTCTGATAAACGAAGATCAACTGGAAAGCTGCCAGGAGGTGGTTAAACTCATAGGTGATATCTACGATAATTACTATTCAGAAACTTGAACTATAAATCATACATCAACAGGTGAGATTGAACTATCAAATCCTGCTTTTCTCTTTTGTTTGAATGATTGAAGAGTTTGTTTCAATGCCTATGAAGCTATCCAATGCCTTCTATTTCATTTTCATTACTAGACAGAACTTTTAGGTCTTGTTGGCCTCTCTCACTCCGTAACTTTATGGCCTTTCCTTTTCACCTTACATTAATATCTTCCTCACTGCAGGCCATTTGGAACTTTCTCATCACCCCAATAGGACCAAAATGGTCTCTACCCTTTGGTCTGTTTGTTCTGCTGATAATCTCAGCACTTGACACGAAAATATGTATTGCTTTTTTGGCTCTTGCTCGAGTATATATGCCTGAGAGCTTTAGTCACATTAGTACACTTGACGTAAAATTGAGGCAAAAGTTAAAAGGGATCTGGACAAGACAAACTGACTAAAATCACCTAAGCAATCCCCAGATAAAAGCCGATTACGTTGTTGTTTTCCCACTCTTGTAAGTATCCATATGTCTTACATTGTGGTTGTATGAAGAATGGATAGGACAGGAAGGACAGGTCGGGAACAGGGTTTCTCGTGAATAATAGATATATTACACTTGACCGTGCAAGTTAAGGCGTCGAGACAAAGTTCACTTGAAAGGTCCCTTGATCATGTATCCAATCTTTATTGCCTTACGAATAAAGTTGTGAAAGTTGACAGGATCTACATATCCCTTTACCATTCATCAACTTGATCTATATCATATGCTTATGTCACCTTCAATCTTTGAGAAAATATTCTGAAGCATTAGGAAGTGTTAACTTGGATGAAGACATGCAATTTCTTCTCCAAATCGTTCTCTTGAGATACCTTATGTTCGAGCTTACCAAGTGATGAAAATGGACAAAAATGGTTGAAGATCAAAACAAAAAAGATGATGGTGACCTTTCTTGGGGCGTCAAATTATATTTAAAAAGTCAAATTCGATTTTTCATCAATTAAAGTTGTGACCAACTTCAGTGGAATGGAACGAGATTTATGGCTAGTTTTAATGTGCATATACCTCCCATTTTGGTCAAAACAAGAGATAGTAACCTTATCAGAGCCACTGTACTGAAATAAACTTCAGTTACACAACTACTCCATTCCTTCTCAGAATCTATAACAGATATTATTGGTTCTGTGTCTGAATCTTCTGGTGTAGTCGTGGCCCTACTAGGTAGCGGCTTCAATAATTCACTGCACCGAATAGTAGCCTTCTCTTATCTAACATTGAAGGGATAAGGTCTTTAGTTGTTCTCTTTAAGAAACAGTCCTCGTGATAAGGGGAGAGGTATGATTTCCAGTTACTTAAACAAACAAACTAGACAAGAGTTGCCCGACCCTTTGAGACAGACACATGGAACTTTGGTCGTTTGGTTCCTATATGATCCCAACAACTTTCTCATAGGTCTGTTTGACACCTGTGTCTTTGATAGCTTGGTGACTCAATTTCCACTCAAAAGAATTTCCTGCTCTCTGGGAGTTGGGTTGTTGGTAAAAAGTCTGATAGTTTGAGAGAAAGGATGGTGATTTGTTTGATCCTCATTTGAACTGGTAAACAGGGGGATTAGTTGGAATTTATGACATCTCAACCGAAATAGTACAAAAATATATATAATTTATTATGGATTTCATATTTAATAAAATTGTAGGAGTGTAAGAATATTTCTTGAATTAGATATAGATTAATGAAATAGTTCATGGTGAACAGCAAATCAAAAGCAACATTTGATATTTTTGCTATTATGAAGCTTTCATAAGTTTTTTTAATTTCTTTTTCTTTGAAAGTTTTTATAAAAATGCGATAAATATACACTTTTTTTATATTTCATACCTATTTATTGTGCTTGCAAATATTAATCATGTTAGCTATAATAATATTTTTATAACTTCATGCAAAGATTTTTCTAATGAAGAAAACAGATGTTGAGGACAGAACCTTGGTAACTTTCAGTAAAAAGCTGAAGAAGATCCTGATTTGTCTTTTTTTTTCTTCTTTTTCCTCAAGTCCAATTAATTGAAAATATTTATTGATTGATACCACCATATTAGTTGTATAAATCCATGGTTTTCATGTTCATGTCTTCCACACTTGCTTTCTACTGTTTCCTTTTGGGCACACACGCACGTGAATAGAGCTCGAAGTTTAAACCTTTACATCTAAACAAAGTAAAAGTTTAAACCTATGTTTCCTTTCTTATATCATATTTTATAGCCACTCCCTAGTAAACCTCTCTAGCGGTGTCCCACCTCTGCACTTTCATGGCTACCTTACTCATTCATAGAGAAAGCCTCAGATCTTAAAGCTTGCAACTTTTCTCGGATTGGTTCTCAGATTTGTCAAATGGGGTTGTTGTTTCTGGTGTGTATGTTTAGCTTCTGCTTTGTTTCTGTGAGTTCACATGGTGTTGCTGCACAAGGTGGCAATGTTCAGGGGACAGTTTTTATCGATGGGAAAGCTGCCATTGGAAGGATTGATGAAGACTTCATTTGTGCAACTTTGGATTGGTGGCCTCCTGAGAAGTGTGACTACGGGACATGTAGCTGGGGCTATGCTTCTCTCATTAATCTTGTATGTCTATTTCAGTTCCATTTTTCATGTTTCTGAAGTTACTGCCAAGTACATGTTATAGATTTCTTCTGTGGGTCTTAAAAGTAAAACACATGCAAGTGGGGTGAACTAACTATTTTTTCTGTTTCATCTCTCTCACTCTATCGTTTTGTGAATATTTGTGGACGAATTTAGAATATGACTTATGCTGCCCTTCATGTCGGTTTGGCATTTGGGTGATGCTTTTAGGTTTGATTTGCGACCTGTTATAACTCTATGCCGCGAAAATATCGATGAATGCGTTTTGGACTAGTTTTTACTTCTCGAGTGAAGCTGAAAGCTTTACCCGCGGAGGTCATTATTCCATCCATTTTCAAAGAGCTCCCTCATAAACTACAATTACACCAAAGTTTTCCGTGTCCCTTTTTGAACAATCACGATATATGAACTCACCATGTTAATTTCAATTCTGTTAAAAATCAAAATTCATAGTCCAGAAGCTTTTAAAAATATTTCTCACAATTTATTCCTCTCTAAATTTACTTCATCTTCTTGTTTTTCAGGACCTTAACAACAGAATATTACTAAATGCCGTAAAAGGTACGAACTAAGAAGCCTATTTAGTTTAAATTCTGTCAGTTACTCTCAACTGCTATGCAGATGTAGAGCCGTAATAGGCTTATGTGGTCAATGATCCAGCTTTTACACCGCTAAAGATCAGATTAGGAGGAACTTTGCAAGACAAGGTCATATATGACACTGAAGACAATCAGCTACCATGTGTCCAATTTGTTAGGAATACCTCTGAAATGTTTGGCTTCACTCAGGGATGCTTACCCATGTACAGATGGGATGAGCTAAATGCCTTCTTCAATAAAGCAGGGTAACAGAAATCTTTATCCTTCCTTTGTTTAACTTTTCTTCCCATTTGTAGCAGTGAAACATGAGATTCATTTTTCTATTAACTTCTTGCATTCAGGGTAAAAGTTGTATTTGGATTAAATGCTCTTGCTGGTCGATCCATACAACCTGATGGCTCTGCAGTAGGAGCTTGGAACTACTCCAATGCTGAATCTTTTATTAGATATACTGCCCAAAAGAAATACTCTATTTACGGTTGGGAGCTAGGTTGGTATGATCTTGGACTTGTCTTTTTCTTCGTTGAAGTCATTATGTCACAACATTGTTGGATTACTCTATGAGTTCTGTTACCAAGTTTTGACTTGTGTTCTTCGATGTGGAGCAGGAAATGAATTGAGTGGAAGTGGAGTTGGAACAAGAGTAGCAGCAGACCAGTATGCTTCTGACACAATCTCACTATATAAGATCATACAGGGAATTTACAGTGGAAGGGACTCAAGGCCACTAATCATAGCACCTGGAGGATTCTATGATGAAGCTTGGTTCAAAAAGTTCCTTGACATAACTGGAGATTCTTTAGATGTGATAACCCACCACATATATAATCTTGGTCCAGGTAACTTTAAGAAGAATTTATTTCTGAAGTTTGAAGCTTAGAGAAAGAGGCCTGATTTGACAAAATTCCTTGCTTTTTATAGGTGTTGATGAACATCTTGTTGAAAAGATCCTGAATCCCTCTTATCTTGATGGCGAGGCTAGTACCTTTGGTGGCCTGCAAAACATCATCAAGACTTCTAAAACTTCAGCTAAAGCTTGGGTGGGGGAAGCCGGGGGTGCTTACAACAGCGGCCGAAACCTTGTCAGCAATGCTTTTGTTTATAGTTTCTGGTAAATATGATCAAATTTTGAGATGGTTTTCCTTTTCATTTTGAGGTGTGATTGACATGTAACTGAGACTTTCATCAAACAGGTATCTTGATCAGCTAGGTATGGCATCAGCTTATGATACAAAATCATATTGTAGACAGTCATTGATTGGTGGAAATTATGGCTTACTCAACACTACTACTTTTGCTCCAAATCCGGACTACTACAGGTAACCGAAAACACTGAGCTTCTTCCATTTTAAATCTAAGAAACTAGAAGTCAACCTTAAAGCCACAAAGGATTGGAAGGTCTGAGAGAATCCATCGATGTTGTTGCAGTGCTCTTCTTTGGCATCGACTAATGGGAAGAAATGTTCTTTCGACAAGCTTTTCCGGGACAAAAATGATACGTGCTTATGCACACTGTGCCAAACAATCTGTAAGTCAAATTTATACTGCAGTGTAACCAACCAGCATAACCCTTTCTCTGTTCTGATTAAATCCATTGTCTTGCAGGAAAGAACCACCTTACTTCTAATCAACTTAGACAACGGCACAAGAGTTCAGGTCAATGTAGCTTTTAACAGTACTTTCACACTACTACACGATAAACATGGCCATCATTGGCCTCGTCGACTTCACAAAAGAAAAGTCATTCGGCTGCCTCAAGGTTCAGCAAGTGACTCAACAAGGGAAGAATACCATCTAACAGCAAAAGATGGAAACTTGCATAGTCAAACCATGTTACTCAATGGAAAGATTTTAACTGTAAATCCGTCCGGGGACATACCTCCCTTGGAGCCTGTATATGTAAATTCGTCAAAACCCATTGTTGTTGCTCCTTTCTCCATTGTATTTGCTCAGCTGCCTCAGGTTCTCCCTGGTTGTGGGTAGATAGGGTTGGATGGGACAGAAATTGGTTCCCTCTAGATGATTGATCAATAAGAGATAGGATAGAAACAAACATCACATTCTCTTTTACCATTGAAGAATGCAACTGTTTCCGACATTGCTTATTTGCAGCTAATCCTTAAAGGAATTGTTTACTAACTTTGCCTAAGGCATACAGCAAATCATCAACTCGAGGACTAGTTAATACTTTGGAAGACTCACTTTCTTTGGCATCATCTTTCTCTTTCATACTACAGCAGACACTATACTTCAAGCTTCGTGTAGCAGGCAGAGTCCAGAGAGTTTACAAAGGGGATCTTCCGGTAGTTGGTGAACATTGAGGAAGGTGAGATTGGGGAGGGTGAGCGAGCGAAAAAGTTGTCAGCTTTAAGTGAGTTTTGCCATGTCTTCAAAAACAGTGGCACAACGACTCAGGACGACCGAAACCAAGTGAAGAAAGTGTTAAAAAAGACACAAAAGTTGGGCTTTATATGATGTGTGAAAGCCTGA
>JANSVA010000007.1:35351264-35370789 GCA_025504915.1 Erythroxylum reticulatum | reverse complement strand
ATTTATCAACCTCTAACCTTGTAGTTGCGATTGGATGTCTATTGGATGTAGGTGTCGACGATGACGATATCGACTCTCTCTTAATGGACTTATCTTTATCTCCAACCATCTACTCGTCACTGTTCACAAATACGTACTGAGACTATTCACAGCACTGTAGCACTGGCACTGTTCACCGATATTGTAGCACCGACATTCTTCACCGATACTGTTGATCGACACTGTTCACCAGTACTGTTGGTTGACACTGTTCATCCGTACTGTTCACTGACACTGTAGCTCCAATATATTTTTACTCCTACAACACCCCAGTCGAAAAAACTGAAGCTCTGATACCACTTGTTGTGCGGAAACGTTAATAACTTTGGAGTGAAAATAAAATAACAACAACAACACCAAGATTTTTATACTGGTTCGGCAATGCCTACGTCCAGTTTAGAGACGACTGATTATTTCACTATAATCAATGAGAGCATGCAATAGTATTTATCACTCAATTTCCAAAAGACCCAAATTAACCCAAGCTCACACACTACTACTAAAAAAAGAAAAAAAAATATATATAATTTTTTTCTCTCTCTCTCCCACTATTCTCTCTTCTCCTTCTCTTTCGGAATTTTTTCTCTCTCTCTAAACCACTCATTCTCTCTTCTCACACCAGAAACCTTAAGCTCTCCTTGTCCTCTATTTCCTCCTTCGTTTGCTTCTCTTTTATAGAGAATTCCATGGATGAATGTCAAAATTAGCTGCACCAACCTCCAATCAAGCCACCATTGTTGAGTCAATAATCATCGAAAGTAAGCTTCAAATTTTTTTTCTTTGAGAAGTTTCAATTTCTGACTTTCTTTGAGACAATATTCAACAGTATCATAGATTTTAAGGCAAACATGGAAGAATTTCCCAAAGTCTAGAACCTTTGACAAACCAAAAAATGGAAGGTGATGCAAAGAAGCAACCATCTGCAGTCCAACCTAGTAGGAGTGACAATGGATCAATCGATCGCTTAATCGAACTTAATCCAAACTTACTTAAGCCCTAATTGCAAATTATGTCTTACTAAATTAATGTTAATTTTTAATTTCAAAATAAATTAATAAAGTAAATTATTTTAAATGAAAATTTATATTATTGACTTGTAAATATTTTTACTGTAATGTAATAGATAATGTGGCAGTAGCCATTAAGGAGTGGCCCTGCCCATTGAGAGACCAAAGACTAGCAGACCTTGACAATAGTGACTTGCATGGAAGCTGATGGCCAATTTACTGTTTTAATTATTTAATTTCTACACTATATTGGATAAACTAATTTAAAAAATTGTCAAATGTTTACAAACTAAATCATTAAATTAAACCCAAAAAACAGTATTGGGTATTTTTTGGAAAACAAATTCCAATATAGAAAAATAGAAAAGCACAAAAACCTAAAAAAATTACTTTAGTAGAAGCACCAAAACGGCCGTTGGGCATTGCGAAGACACACACACACACACAATCTTAAGCAACAGAGGAATTAGAGCGAGAGTTTCAGTGGAGCAATCCTCATCCTCATCACCCTCAATGGACCCCCACCCTTGATCTTCCAATCCCAGCCGTTGATCTCCTGCTTCCCTTACCTTATGTCCTTCAAATCTAGGGTTTTCAATCGCCGCCGTTCCGCTGCAAATCTCCATCCATGTCATCAAAGATCAATCAACACCACCACCACCGCATCAACGGTCAGATTTTGCCGTCGCCGTGTCCCCACGTCGCCGAGTTCCGGAACCGTAATGGCGCCAAACCGTTTCGCGCCCTCCAGGACTGCCTCCGCGTGAAGCCGCCGGGAGGCCGAGCCGCCATCCACCGCGATCCTTCCGAGATCCCTCGCTGCGGTGCGTGCGGAGAGTCGGCGCGTCCTCGTCTCTATGCATGCGTGGCTTGCGCCGCCCTATCCTGCCACACGCCGTCCGGCCACTCCCACGCTGCCGCCCATGCCACCTCTATGCCGCCTGGTCACGAGATCGCCGTCGATGTTGACCGTGCGGAGCTCTTCTGCTGCGTGTGCCGTGATCAGGTCTACGATCGCGACTTCGATGCCGCCGTGGTCCTTTCACAGACCTCGACTCTCAAATCTGCCACAATCAACACCGTCAAGCCGGAGAACCTACGCAAAAGGCGACGAATAGATTACCGGCCGTGGTCTCCGGAGATCCAAGAGCGCGCTCTGATCGGAAATGGCTCGAGTCCGTTGGATTGGAGCTCAGATCCGCCGTGGGGGTTGCGAGGATTGAACAATCTTGGAAACACGTGCTTTATGAACTCTGTTCTTCAAGCATTGCTCCATACGCCTCCGTTGAGGAACTATTTTCTCAGTGATCGGCATAACCGTTACTATTGTCAACAAAAGAATGGACTTTCGTGTAATAGCAATGGTTTTAATACAAATCATAACGGTAGAAGACGAAATGTAGGTGGTGGAGACAATAAAATCGCAAGGTTATGTTTGGCATGTGATATGGATGCTATGTTTTCGGCGGTTTTCTCCGGTGATCGGAAGCCTTATAGTCCTGCAAAGTTTCTGTACAGGTATATATGACAGTGTATATTGTGGGTTTGTGTAAAGGAACGTTCTTTTTTGTGTGCGACGTGAGGAGTTTGTTTTAATTGGATACCTTGTGTATAATGCATGTACAACAATATGGGTACTGATCCTATACATTGTGGGGTTTGTCATAAATTTTAAGCCTTTTCAGTGTTGTTGTTAGAGATCCTTTTTTGAAGTTTGTTATGTAAGAATAGGAAAGAACTGAAGACAATACCTTGGAACTTACTTTGACTTTTGGCATGTTGGGTTTGTACTCATTAGTCATGATTTGAGGTCTTTTTGTTCGGGGATTTTATGAATTTTGGTTTCATGTGTTACAGTTGGTGGCAACATGCTGCAAACTTGGCGAGTTATGAGCAGCAGGATGCCCATGAGTTTTTTATTTCTATGCTCGATGGGATCCATGAAAAGGTGGAGAAAGATCGTTGCAAGCCTCAGAGTCAAGGTAAAGACTGTTTGGTTTTCAACGATTTTTTTCCAGATTTTATGCCTTTTAAGGATGCCAGTTTTGAAGGAAACATTAAGGTGCCACTTGTGCTGGAACATGTGCTGACTCATAGGTTCCATATGCCGATAAGCTGTGTAATAAATTGTAATCAGACTGTATCTAGTGAAAATCAGTGTTGATGCTTGTATTTGATTGGCAAAAGAAATCACATTGTAGTCTTCTGGTTCCAGGCTTCTGCACTTTACTAACTTATCTGGGAAATGATTGTTGTCATAAGCACAATGTAAATGTAAAAGATTTTTTTTGTTATCAAGGCAGTTCCATTTTTATTCTCTATTTTGATGTTGCAATGAGGTCAGGACTTCATTTTTATGGACTGCTTCACCTCGCTTGTGCGCATATAAGATCGAATATCAGTTAGCTTGTTTGGTCAAAGCCAATTTGTGTGATTTCTTAAGAATTATGTTGAAGTAGTATTCACCCGTGTAGATTTAGAATGTCATGAATGGAACATGAAAAGCTAGTGTTTAAGTGGCAGCTCCTTGTAATAGGAGGGAGTTATAGAGGGTTTTTGCGCAGTATGTGACTAATTTTCTGATCAGTGGCGCCTAGAGGAGTGGTGATTGTTATGGCCCCTAGATTGAGGTTTCTGACTTTTGAGGTTGAAGACTGTCAAACTTAAGTTTTCTTCAATGCGCACAACCCTATTTTCTTATGTGAATACATCTCTTTCATCACATTCGTCCAAAGTAGTACCAAGCACAGTAACCATAACTTTTAACTGCAGGGTGTGGTTTTAGGTTCCTTTGTTATTGCCTTAGGAGTTGACAAAGTGCCCATTTAGGGGTAAGTCTCAACATCAACTTGCAGACTTGATGGTGTCATCTGCTTTAATTCCAGTAAGTCAACTTTTCCTTAGACTACTTGGTTTCATCATAGGGAATTGTCACCTGATAGAATACTCTGTGTTAATTCCGCCTTTGTCCTTCTTGGGGTCTTACCTCGTTGAAAAGTTGATCCATTCCAGGAGCTAACAAGGGTGGTTGCATTAGGTTCACATCCTGCCTAAGGCTTATGTTGCATGCTTCTTGAGCTTCCTTCTTTATATTGCTTTAGGATGAAACTTCCTCTGTAGTTTTCTTTTCATGGTGATATGGGATAGTTATTTGGTGTAGATGGCTAGCAAGAGAAAGGATCACTAATGTTACCAAGTTGGGAGAATAGATTGTTAAATCCAGGAATTGAACTAATATCTAGGCTGCTAGTAGCTAATAGATTACTTTGATTGAGTGTTCTCTCTGGAATCATTTGCTGGTGACTTGTCCTAACTTTGATCTGGAAGCATTTTAGATGGGGTTTTCTTTATTTTGTAATGTGATATGAATCAGACTTGTAGGTTAAACTTCGTAATCTCTTACATTCAAAGTTTTAATACCACCTTGCTTTTAATGCAGGTCATGGAGAATGTTGTATTGCTCATAAAGTGTTTTCTGGTATCTTGAGATCTGACGTCATGTGTATGACTTGTGGTTTCACCTCTACAACGTATGACCCATGTGTTGACATTTCACTGGATTTAGAACCCCACCAAGGAGGTTCAGCAAAGACGGTGTCGACAAAGACTCATCAATCTTGCAATGGTGAGGCAGATTGCAAGAATTCGGGCCAACATTGTGGGATATCTACGCTGATGGGGTGTTTGGATCGATTTACTAGACCTGAGAGACTGGGATCTGACCAAAAATTCTTTTGCCAGCAGTGTCAGGTGAGGCAGGAATCTCTCAAACAGATGTCTATAAGAAAGCTTCCTTTGGTTTCTTGTTTCCACATTAAAAGATTTGAGCATTCGTCAATGCATAAAATGTCAAGGAAGATAGATCGATACTTGCAGTTTCCGTTCTCCTTGGACATGTCGCCTTACCTTTCTTCTTCTATCCTGAGGAGTCGATTTGGCAATAGGATTTTCCCATTTGATGGAGATGAGCCAGACGCATCAAATGAGATGCCAGCAGAGTTTGAGTTATTTGCTGTGGTGACTCACACGGGTAAGCTAGATGCTGGACATTATGTCACATATCTGCGTCTGAGTGATCAATGGTACAAGTGCGATGATGCTTGGGTCACTCAAGTCAATGAGAACATTGTGAGGGCCGCCCAGGGGTACATGATGTTTTATGTACAGAAAATGCTTTATTACAAAGCAAGTGAGAAACAAGTCACTACGTGATACAATGCCAGAAAGGGTAAAACGGTGGTCAACTCACTTGTGCAAGCAATAAGTTGTATCAATGACCAACATGAAATTTACCAACGCAGATGCCATGGCTAACCTTTGCAAGCCAAGAGGAAAAATAACAATGACCCGGTTTCTTGCACCGCGGAAGTTCCTACATGACTGCTATCTGAGTGGTACTTTTATTGATGAGTTGGAACATAAGTGGGCCTAAATTTTTGAGGCACTTCAACATTGGGAACATTACGTTTTATGGAGGTACATATTACTCTTTTTAAGTGATTCCTGATTTGATTTTTTCCGCTTAAGTTTCCCTTTATTCTCATTCAAGTGTAGGTTGGATTGATTCTTTTTTCTCCTCAAGGTCCTCTAGAGAGGTCAAATGCTTGGGAATGTAGTTCACCACTGTACCAATCCTTTCTTACCGGGTATATGAATTACAGAAGGTTTACTATGAAAGGCAATCGCTTTGCTTGCCCCTTTAGATACTTGTTTTCTAAGCTTACCCAGAAAAAGATTTACCGAATATATCTTCTCGATCATTGCTCAGTCAAATAAGGATACTGCAGATATTCGCAGGGGGTCCTCTGAAAATCCCTGCTCTACACACACTTGTATGGTATAGAAATATTTTCAATTTTATAATGATCTGAAGTGACATTTCCAAATTTGCAAAGATTACAATTGGCCGAACAAGACAAGTCTGTTCGAAAACTACCCTCTTGGTGGCATTAGGAAGTATCAGTTCTTGTGGACCTTTCCACGAAGGCTCGAAAAGTCACCTTGCACGTTACCACAGTAACATTTCAATGTTGAGAGAAGCATAGATAAATAAAGTTACCTTTCATTTTCCGATCATTTAGGTTCTGTCTAGTTGTGATGTTTGAGCTGCCACATCTTTCGGCCCAATGACACCATCCATACGGTTATGCTAAGCCTCGGTTAGTCAGTTGCCTTTGCTCTCACATAAGTACGCGAATGGATGGAGTTGTCTTTTCACACGAATATTGGGCAGACGCATAAAAGCGTAATGCATTTAATTGTTAAATAGAGATTTATTGCATCTGAAATCTTGTGGATGTGAAAAGAATAAATCTTGACCCACGTGATCCATTTGTGCTCAGTTCTTTTACCCTGTCCAAGTCCATGAATTGCCATCGTTTCATGCTTTGGAAGCATTTAGGCACCGAAATTTACTGTAGCTTCAACTACACAAGAATATGTTCGCCGTCCACTTCTGTCGTTTACCATATCTACAACGATTTCATATCCATTTGTTGAAGCAACTTGGTGCTGATAAAGCGTAACTTGCCAAAGCACAAATGCCTTTTTTTTGGTGAATCTAACCCCAATATCAAGTTTAAGGGCAATCGCATTCTTACTAAATTTTTGGTCCATTAGTTTCAAGATGTGTTCGTTAGTTGAATCCTATAGCTGCTTGTTTACTTTTAACTTGACTCCTGTTTAAAAAGTTGTCTGCTTGCTTGCTGCTTTTAACCATTATGGATGGTACGAGTTATGAAGCTAAAAGTTGTGGTCATTTCTCTAAGAAAGCAGGTGATGAGAGATATGGCACACTGTCAAATGCAATGAACTCTTGTTGGATGTAATTTCAACTCTTTATTGACAGTTTCGAACAGAGTATACGTGGTTCTTGCTTGACGTTGCTACACCTTCAAAAAACACTACCCTATCATGGTCCGAAACAAAAGCTTACCAAAACTAATTACTGAATCTAATGTCTCTTTCGTACATCCCAAGTTCATGAGGCCCATGCATTTTTTACTCTTTTTCCCTTAGTCCCCCACCTTATGAACATGAAGACCAATAATGTTAGCAAAATCAGCCGAGACGTAGAAAGGTCATGTTTATTCTTGGGATTTCAGGGGCTATCTTCTTGATCTTTTGGGAAATCCAATCCGAAAGATTGACTATCACGAATCCCACGAACACCTGCAGGACCAACCAATGAATTATTGTCAATCTGAGAAAGAGTTGATCAAACTATTAGTTGTAAGCCTGCGAATGTTTCATCTTATAAGCTCACCTGAGCTGCACCAAGTAGATAAACTGCAGAATAACGTTGTCGATGTATCACCATATCTTCCAACATGGCCACTGGTATGGTTAAGGAGATGCCAAGAGCAGCCACTAGTGGGTTAGTCCACACAACACCTAATGCCCTGGAGATAGCAATAATTCCACTTGCTCAGACAAAGAACATAAAGATAAAGCTGAAAACGATCTTTGTCTTCGCATACCAGAAGTAGTCACACAGAACGCTTCCAACCAAACAGTTAGCAAAAATGATTCCTATGAGTTTAGCTGAATGTGGAAATGAGAACTTGGGTTCCATTCCCATGGCGTTGAGAGGCCAAACTGAAGACATTAAGAAAACCAGTCAAGCCCTGTAAATGATGAAAAGTTAAAAAGAGTATATATGGGAAGAATTTTGCTCGTACCAAGCCACCAAAGGGATATTAGTGTGAATAGTCCAATAAAACCATACAGCTTCTGCATATCGACCTTTCGTCCATCTTTTCCAGCTAACTTCTTCAGCAGCACTGTCAGTTGATTTCTGTCAGTTTTTCCCACAACATTGGAAACTATACATTTGGTTTTTACCTAAATTCTTGACAAACTTAAGAAGATTTCACCTGTAAATAGAGCATAAGTCAAAGCTGAGAGTGCTGCAAATAGGTCGCCTATAAGAGAATTCTTGTGAGCACTGTCCACCGTAAGAAAGATTGCAGAAAAAATGATTAGTTTCTCCTTGGAAACCTTCAAAGATATAGCTGTAAGATTACAACCATTTAACTTTTAATCTGGAAACTTGGATCCTTCTGCAATCTCCAATAGTACATACCTAGATGAACTTGAATGTGATTTATCTGCAGACCATGTCTTCCCAACAGTTGTCATAGCAACACCTGCCATGCTGACAATAACAGAAATTACTTTGACTAAGTTGATCTTGTCCTCACCCAGTAGCGCCCCAATTATTAGAGTAAAAAGGCATGAAGTGGAATTCAATAATGTTGTATTGGCAACCGTTGTTCTTGCAAGTGCAGCATTTGTTAGATACTGCAAACATCAAACCACTGTTTTAAAGAGGGTACCCCTTGGAAAAATTGTTCACTTTTATCTCACTCAACAATTTTAATATATGTTCTTATCAGTTTGCAGAAGCTATTCACAAACCCCGTCTGAGAATTTAAGAAACCTTAGTCATAAATGAACTTATCTTGCTTGTTTCTTCTATTTTATTCATTTTGAAAAAGTCATATGTTCAAGAAAACTTCAGGTTCTTTCTATGAGGGGGAGAAAAAAACCATCCATGCCAAGGCTGTATACCTCTGTCAAAAACCAGAGAGGTGCAAAGAAGAAGCCGATGATGGCAGCTCTTTTTGTTTTCTGATAAGAGCTAAGTTCCTCCATGTCCGTACCATCATTACTTTGAGGAGCTATAGGATTTCCATTTTCCATTACTCCTACATCTACCACAGCAGAGTCTTTGTTAACAGCAACACCTCGTTGTTCAATGTCAAGATTAGCTACACTGTTATCTTCCACAGGATCAGGAGAAACATCATCATCTCCTGACTCGTCACTGCTTGCTGCATTATTGACACCTTTACGAGATCGATTTCTCAAAGACATTTCCCACCACTCCTTGATGAATCCAATGGGAAGGTAAAGAATCAAGAGTGAGGTTCCAATATAAGCCATCATAAAAGGGTGCTCATAGTCTGTGAATACGTCCTGTTGAACAATGACAAATCAGTTGAAAGCTCTTGCAGAGGGCAAACTGTATTTCCACGACGCAAGCATGTTTTTGTACAAAGGAATTTAATGATGACATGCAGCTTTTAAGCCAAGAGCAAGAACTGAAGAACACAAAATTTGGGCTTTTTTTAACAGTATCTGATGCATCCATTATTCCTACGGACTTGAACAAAATTATGAAGGAAGGGACTGTAGACCAGACGTGGTGCGGGATGTGAAAACTTAAAAGCCAAATTATTAATCAGAAAATAAAACGTCTTCAAGATTACACATGCTGGGTAATGATTAAAGTAAGTTCCCATTGTCTGGGACAAAACTCCAAAGCCAACAAAACTGTCATGATTGGTTGCAACATTAATCAAAAGGATAACATCATTATCATTCCTAAAGCCTACATGACCAACCTAGACCACCTCCAAAGCTGAAATCAATAGAGGGACAAAAAGCAAAAATCAAATAGTTGGCAACTGTGGAACTTTCTCTACTTAAATTAAACACTGTTCAACTACCAACCAGCCCCGCCACCTCAACGAAAGAACTCATCTTTCATAATCTTCAGCGGATGATCTCAGGGATCGAACAACGATAGAACCCAAAAATAAAAGTAAAAGAAACCAAACCCAGAAAGGAAAAAGACGATATCTTCTTATTTACCGAAACTTGGAAGTAGATGATAGGTCATTCACTACGACACTATCCATGCACGTACAGAGAAAGCCATTGGAAGGAAAAGAAGAAGGAAGGAAAGAAAGAAAGAACAAGACCTGTGTAACCTCTGCACAAGTGACCCAAACTACAATAACACTGACGATAATTATCAAGCCAATCTTGTACTTGCAACCCATCTTCGTCGCCATGATTTTTTTCTCTCTTATCTCTCTTGGGTTGCTATAAAGATGGAAACTTTATGAGGAAAATCCAAGGACAAAAAAAAGAAGAAAAAAACTGTTTACAAAGCCTAAAGAACGTCTCTGCCTCTTCCTTTTTCAGTGATAAAGACAATATTCTCATCAACCAAGAAGAGAAGAGAATACCGACCCTTCTCTCCTTTTCTCCTTCTACAAATTATATGGCCAATATCACTTCTCATCAAAGAAGAAGAGAATACTCAATTCTCTACTTCCAATCTTTTCTCTACAACCTCTGTGCTCTTATATTGCGTAACGTCTTTGTGCCGTGTACATGGCAAACAGGCAATGTAGAAGAGAGAGAGAGACAATTGTGTGTTATGGTGAGTGGGACCATACTGATATGGGGTGCAGTAGTTGGTAGCCACAAAAGGAACGGTGCGTCGAAGCTCGAGAAATGTGATCATACAGTGTTTTGTTTTGTTATAAATGTTATTAAGAACAAAATTCCCTGACAACTACACCGCGTGACAAAATAATAAGATTATCATCTTCTTACTTCAACCTCCGCTGACTTCTTCCTCCTCCATTTCACCATTTTTATCTTTTTAACTCATTCACTGGTTCGTAATTTGATTCACCAAACGAATATGCCGAAATGATCGCACAACAGGGTCCAATTATTTTTGGTTGATGGGGTTCGTTTGTTTTGAATTGAAGCAGAGGAGAAGAGATTTGGGAGGTCGATAAATAGAGTCTCTGGACCACTCACCGATAAGAGACTCCCTTGTCTGTGTCTGTGATCTCCATCGTCGTCATCATCACCATCACCATATTCTGCTTCTGATTTTTCATTAACGAGTATTACCATAACAACAAGAATGTCTCTTGTCTCTTTGTGTTGAAGAACCAAAGCAAAGCAAACAAAACAGGCAGAAGAGCAAGCACGTCCTTGGGTTTCAGGGGCATTTCATAATCATACCCTTGCATTGCATTATTACACGACCCCACCACCGGATAATGAGACGGCCTCGTGTCGGAACCATGCGTTTGTGGGCAGCCAGCCAACCAATTTTGTATATAAATATTTCGTGACGCGGTGGTACGCAACTGTGGGGGCTCATCCTTGGACATTCTCAATAAGGAAAAGTAATAGGTTTCTTTTTCTTTTATTAAAAGTAATTATTAATACTATATTTTTGTCATTTATAAAATTATATAATATCTCTTTTGTGATTTTTAAATATTACATAAATAATTTAATTTAAAAACACATACTCGCTAACGTATTTATTACGTAAAGTTTAAAAATTATGTTGATAAAATAAAGAGTTTAAATTTTAATATTGACGTATTTTGTAATTATTAATACATTATTATATTAATAAAGGCTATTTAATACATTAGTATATTCTTCTTTCCATACAAAGTAGAAATTCATTTATTAAATATATTAAAATATTATTTTCCTAAAAACATATATTCTTATATCACGTAGTAATTGTTTCTGTTGTCTCTTAATATTTCGTAAAATATTTAAGTTAATTTAACATTTTTAAAATAGTATTAACGTTTTCTAAATAATGGCCTTAAGGTAGGTCGAGGCTGCTGAATCTGATCAACAACAGTCACAAAGTTCCAACATAATAATAGCGCCAGCCTTTGTTGAACGCAAAACCATGAAAGTGATCACCATTTCGACCGTCATGGATGGATCTGAATGTAGTCTGCTGTGGAAATTCACAATTGTAAGTGATTCCATTGAAAAAAGAAATAAGGATAATTTTAGGTAATCAGTTCATGTCTCGTATCATCTAATCTACAAATTTAGGTAGGAGTTAAAAAATGAGTGGATAAGATAAGATGGAGCAGAATAAGAGTTAGATAACTTAAGCAAAAGATCTATTTTCTAAGAATAAAAATGAATTATATATAAAGATATAATTTACAATTCGTTGTTTTAAAAGATGAATGAGTAATTTATTGAATAACTCAAATGATTTTATATGCATTATAAGTTAACAGATGTCAACAATTGTGGCTGGTAGGCACCAAATTCGATACCTACCATACTTAGTAAGGACAAAGTGACTTATCATTTTATCAGTCATTCACATAAAGGCATTCTTGCCAATGAAAAGATAGGAGTAACATGAAGAAACACGCAACAAGCAAAAAAAATAAAGACGTGAGGTGAGACGGAGAGAAATATTATGTGTATTTTTGTGAGTTTAGCTTTTCTTCCTGTAATTTTTCACTTTTTAGTAATAAAATTTTTCTATCCTTGTCCGTAATTTTTACCCTAATTTAAAATTTTTTTCATGTAAAATCTGTGTGTATATGTTATCTTTAACATTTTCAGTTTTATTTTAGCTGAAACCCAACTCTATCTAAGTCCTAATTTTTCAGAACAACAAAGAGCTAGTCCGATATGGATAGAATTACTTGTGAAATGAAAATTTCATAAATTTGTAAATGAGTAATCTATACAATAAAGTTAGTTATATATGAAATTAAACTTATAAGTCATTGTTTTAAAAATTTTAAACTGATATATGATATTTTGATTATATACAGGCTCATTTGGAATCTGATTCAATTCCTTTCTAGCCCCCTTCAAAGCCCTTGAAGACTTCCTCCATTGCTTCTTGTTGGTTGAGGAAAACCATGACTGTGATTGCTCGACACATTGGAAGACTCACAAGTTCATGTTTCATCACCTTATCCCCAATTCTATGGGTTATGGCCCAAACTGTGCCTTCTCGGTGAAGTGGGTCTCTGCTCTTTTTCCAATGAACAAAGTTTGGTTAGAATTAGGGTCTCCAGCCCATTGTTCAAAGCTTTTGGAAGGAAGAAGCTTGGAAGCATGACAGACTGGAGGAAAGTTAATGTAAGAATGGAAAGTGTAATAACTTGGAAGAATGGCAAGTGTAATAACTTGGAAGCATGTGTAAGGATGGAAAGTGTAATAACATATTAATCATATTATTCAAGCTAAGTATTTAATGAATCAACTTGTATTTAATTTAAATTATTCTCATATATATTATATTAGAAATGTTAGGCTTTTAAGTTTTGAGTCAAATTTAAATATAAAAACTCAAATTTATCTGAATAAATAAATTAAAATTGTTTTCAAATATATCCTAAACTCCAATTGCCATTCATAGGGCAACCCAACAATCCAACACCTAGGGCCTCTAAACGACACGGTCGTTTAAGAGATGCAAACTAGCATCATCAATCAGTCATCATTTTGTCCTTCACTGAGCACGAGAACTTGTTCGTAATCCTAGCACTAGCAGTCGCCTCATGCTCCGCCACGTGTCAAGTACACAGTCTGGGTGTATGATTCCGGGCCGGCATTCCCTAAATTTTTGACCACGATATCACCTACCCCGAATGGCAGCTTTGCTCAAAATAAAAGATACCCTTGACCTCTAGTCAACGACAACTGTAAGTCTGCAATGCAGCTGATCACACCCACCGATTTTACAAAATATTTTTTTTTTGTTATATGGAAAATAAGGTCGGAGAGAACTTGCAGGTAAAACAAGAGAGGGAAGTATGTGTTCTTCTCTTATCTAAAAAAATCGAATCATTTCTTCTCTCCCTTTCTCTCGCAAACCTCGCCATTTCGGCGTCTCTCTTGCTTGCGGACTCGTATATCCGATGAACCCGGCGGCTTGATCGGTCCAAATCGGAATTGGGTTCAATCTCTTGCAACTTTATCAGGTTCTTTGGGTTCTTGTTTTAGGGTTTGGGGTGGTGAAATTGATGCAAATTCTCGGACAGTTTGGGGTTTGGTGTATTTCTGATTGGGGAACATCATGGGTTGGGGTTTCATTTTTGTTTGGTGATTCCTTTGTTTGAGAAAATTAATGAAATTTTTAATAAAAAGATTGTAACTTGGAGTTGTTTGGAATTTTGGCAGTTGACAAGATGAAGGGAATTAGAGATTGGATTTTTTCCCAGTTGTCGTCGTCCAAATCATTGGACATTGCTAGGCCTTTGATGGATGGTGGGAGATTTTTTCCTGAGGGAAATGCGAATGATGATTCTGGTGGCGACCACGCTAGTATGTCCTCTTTGCTTTAATTTTAATCGAGATTTTATGACATTTTTTTATGCTAGTAATATTGGATATTATTGTGATTCACACAAACCTTCTTTGGGATAGCAAAAAACTGTTATTCTTTTATGTTAGTTGTTGCTACCAGGAGATGCATAGCCTCTTGTTGGCTTTTACCATTCTTGCACCTAAAATTTATCTCTTGCTCAAAAGTGAGTGTTATAACGTCTGTTATAGACTTTGCTAGTTGATGCTGGAATGATATAAGAAAGCTTTAAGGTTAAATTATTCAACTGTTAGCTGTTTTAGATGTGTATATTGATCTTGGATAATTTGAATTGAGTTCTTCCAGGTATGTTTGATATGAATCGTGGTTATTATATGATGCTAAGCCCTTATGGTTTTGTTATCATGGCTTGAACCTTTATACCTCAAATTGGTCTTACTTGAAACTTCTTTTGTTGATTTTGTTGGCCCGGAGCTCACTATCGTAGATATTTGCAGCCCATCCAGAAGCAACGATGCCATCTCTTAGTGCTACGTCACAGTCTTCTGATATTAGTCAAATGAATGAGCTTCATCCCTCTTCGCAGCAAGCTGTTCAAGTTCCTGACTGTTCTAATAATTGCACTGATGAAAAAGGCTTGGATCTCTTGGCAAAGACTGAGAATCTGCGAATCACTCTTTTCCGTGTTCTTCAGCGGTTCAGGCTGCCTCAGGACAATGTTCTGGTGGTGAAGGTTTTATATAGGTTACACCTTGCAACTTTGATACGGGCGGGAGAATCAGATTTGAAAAGAGTCAGAAAAGATAGAGCTAGAACACTAGCTGCAGAACAGGAGGCATCTGGCAGACCAGAACTGAATTTCTCTCTTAGAGTGCTTGTCCTGGGTAAAACAGGTGTTGGGAAGAGTGCAACCATAAATTCTATATTTGATCAAACCAAGACTCTGACTGATGCTTTTAGACCAGCCACAGATCACATCCATGAGATTATGGGGACTATCAATGGGGTCAAAGTAACTTTTATTGACACCCCTGGTTTCTTGCCTTCGTCTTCCTGTAATTTGAGAAGAAATAGGAAGATTATGCTCTCTGTGAAGAGATTTATTAGGAAGTCACCACCAGACATTGTTTTATTTTTTGAACGCCTTGACTTCATCAACTTGGGTTATAGTGACTTCCCCCTTCTAAAGCTTATGACAGATATATTTGGTACTGCAATTTGGTTTAACACAACCCTTGTCCTGACTCATGCTTCCTCCAATCTTCCTGAAGAACTTAGTGGACGTCCAGTTAGTTATGAGTCATATGTGACGCAACGTTCCAATCTGATGCAGCACCACATTCACCAGGCGATATCTGATTCTAGAATTGAGAACCCTGTACTTTTGGTTGAGAATCATCCTCGGTGTAGGAAAAATTCCATAGGAGAAGCTGTTCTTCCAAATGGACAGGTTTGGAGATCTGAGTTTATGCTCTTATCTGTGTGCATTAAAATACTTGGAGATGCTAATAGACTTTTGAAATTTCAAAATAGCATCGAATTGGGGCCATCTGCTGCTACACGAGTGCCTTCCTTGCCACACCTCCTCTCTTCTTTTCTGCAGCATCGCTCTTTATCACCCCCACGTGAAGCAACTGATCAGGCTGATGAGATTTTCCTTTCAAACTCAGATGAAGAAGATGAGTATGATAGATTACCTCCCATTCGAATCCTGACGAAATCTCAGTTTAGAAAATTGACAAATGCTCAGAAAAAGGATTATCTTGATGAGCTTGATTACCGGGAGACCCTATATTTAAAGAAACAATTGAAAGAAGAGTGTAGGAATAGGAGGCAGAAGAAGCTGTTGAAAGGGAACGATAATGGAGAAGACAATAATTCTAATGATCAACAGGCAACTCCAGAGGCTGTGTTGTTACCAGATATGGCGGTGCCTCCAAGTTTTGACTCAGGCTACATACTGCACAGATATCGTTGCCTCGTGACTAGTGACCAGTGGCTTGTGAGACCGGTTCTTGATCCCCAAGGTTGGGATCATGACGTGGGCTTTGATGGTGTAAACTTGGAGACAACCGCAGAAATTAATGGGAATGTCTTTGCTTCCATCTCTGGACAAATGCGCAAGGACAAGCAGGATTTCAGCATACAGTCTGAATGTGCTACAGCTTATGCTGAATCTGGGGGACCTACTTATGCTCTAAGCTTTGATGTTCAATCTGCTGGTAAAGATCTCATCTATATAGTTCATGCCAATACAAAGCTGAGGATTCTCGAAAACAATATAACTGATTGTGGGGCTTCTCTAACATCTTTTGGGAAGAAGAATTATGTTGGAGTCAAGGTTGAAGATACTGTACTTGTGGGGAAGAGACTGAAACTTGTATTTAACGCTGGACAGATAAGTGGTCCTGCCGAAGCGGCATATGGTGGAAGTTTCGAGGCTACACTGAGAGGAAACGACTACCCGGTAAGGAATGATAATGTTACTCTTTCATTGTCAGCTCTTAACTTTAATAAGGAGATGGTGTTGGTCGGAGGCATCCAGTCTGAGTTTAGGCCATCCCGTGGAATGCATTTTGCAGTTAATGCCAATATAAATAGTCAGAAAATGGGCAAATTTAGTTTAAAGATGAATAGCTCTGAACACCTTCAGATTGCTTTAATCGCAGTTTTCACAATTTTTAAGACTCTTTTGCGACGTAAGACGACTCAAAATATAAACAGTGAAATGATCGAAAGTGGATGATGGTGTAAGGTTTCTCTGGTTCATTATTTCTGTGGTCAGAGAGAAGATATGCCCAGAGAGCAATTTACATATTGGAATGGATGTAAACACTCCATTGTGAAGGGTGAGTTGAGTGTATCTTCCTGATCTTGTTTCGAACTGTTTAAGCCTCGAAAGTTTTCCCTTTTGATTACCAGGATGAGGCTAGACTGTAACGCTTGCTGTCTTTTTGTTGAAAGCTTAGAGATGGACGGTGTTTCATGTCCATTGTTGGCAGAGCGTAGGTAAATTTTGTTGTAATTGTACAGGATAACATTGACTTTTATGATTTCTAGAATAAATAGAATACAATTCAGCCGGGAAGGTGAGTCTGTTTCTTTCACTGCTAACTACCGTAAGTGAAGAACAATAAAGAAAAGTATAATACAAAAGGAAACTAAAGAATTTCAGCAGAAAATATATGATTTTACTTTGTAGATTGATTCAAGCTTGAACATATTCATTCTCATACACAATCAGGAGAAAAGAATTTTAAATTACAAATCAACTAAACTAATACACATCAAGTTTATCTTTTTCCTTGGCTAAAAACAAATGACAAACTTTATTACAAAATCAAGGCGAAGACCCCCACAAAACCTCAGCTACAATGGTGGCTGCCTCTGCATCAGAAGCAGAGACTTCCTTCACCCTCTCCAATATCTCTTGCTTGAATGCTCTCCTCTCTCTTTGCCTCAACCCTTCTCCAACCTCTAATTGTACAGCAAATCTTGCAACACAACTCGCAAAAGGATGGCTTTCTAAGAATCTCTTCTGCCTACTCTCTCTGTTCTCTTTTTTTCCTTCATTCTCTCTGTTGTTGTTGTTGTTCTCTTTCTCATCAAACCTTCCTATATCAATCAAATCTCCACCTAGTTCTGATCTCTGTAACTCCACAAGCTTCTTTATCAACCCTTCTTTGATCATAGCATCGATAGCTTCTTTTCTACCAAAGTAACCGATTTCAAGAATTACGTCCATTGCAAGAACACGCATTTGCAGGTCTTTATAGTCCAAGAAAGATATGATTTTTGGTATTTCTCCGTTGGACTCGATCTCATCTACAAGCGGAGATTTAATTGACCTGATAAGTGAACAGAGAACTTTCAAAGATTTCCATGAGGCCATTGATAAAAGAGCATGAACCATTGGACCCATTAACACTTGACCGGCAAAGACATCCTTGTTGAACTTAATCAAAGCTGCTATAACAAAAGCACACTGTTCTCTGACTCTCTGCGAACAACTGCTGTCACAGAGAATTCTCTCAAGATTTGAGAAAATTTTCGACTTCAAAACCAAGTCTTGCAACTCTCGATCAAACCCCTGTGACAATCGCTTCTCTAACTGCTCCAACAAACCGACAAGCTCCTCTTCGTTCTCTGAAGAAAATCTCAAAGCTTTCGACAGCTTCTCGACGCTTTCACGGTCGATCCAAGCTTGAATCTCTGACTCGATCGAATTAGCGACTCGTGATATAGAGTGAGTTGAGACTCGGCGAGTCAAGAAGCTCCTGAGCCCATGCGACTTCTCGAGAGTGTCAACGAGTGACTTGAGGTTTGCAAGATGTCGGGAGAGAGTAGAGAGATGTGGGTCTTTGGAGAGGATAGCATCAGACTCTGTTTCGAGCTCCAACAGAGCTTTGATGGCGGGTGAGTTGGACTCGCCGTGTATGGGACTTGGATGGGTTTGGAGCTCATGAGAAGCTTGTTTTAGAGCTTGGAGGACTTCAAGAACTCGAGATATTTCTTCTTTCGATGATGGGTCTTCCATGGATTGATCCATGTCTTTGTAACTCTGCTCTTAGTCTGTATAATACAAACAAAACACAGAGAGACACAAAGTCACAAAGATGTGTGCTTGAGAGCTATAGAGCTGTTGTTTAGCAGAAGAGAGTTTAGAGGCAACAAGCTCAACGACCAGTCATAGGTACTGCTGTAACACAACACTTTGATCATACACGGATTGGCAACGACCATTCCTGTAAGATAGCCACTTGGAACAAAGTTTGTTTTTTTATTACAAGAATTCAATATTTTATTTTATGACTTTCATGAAGAAATTGGGTTGCGTGCAAATAATTATAATCCAATTTTAAGATATATGTATATATTTACTAGAATGACTCTCTTTAACATTCAATCAGTAACTATCACAAATTGTTAAAGAAGTATTTGTTCTTCTCAAGAAGTATAAGCAATGATGTTAAGTGTCAAAGTAAAAATGAATGTTTGTTCTTAAGAAAAAGAAAGAGTGTAGCAATGAAGGATTTTTGCTTGTTTTTAAAGTTATAAAAGATAAGGGCATATTCGCATCTCAGTATTGCAAGGGCATGAGAAGGGAACACTTTGGTGATGGATCGGACTACATGTAGAAGGAAATGGTCTTTTGTTATTTTGTTCTTTTCCTTTGGATGCTCAAAAAAGTCTTTCTTTATGGGAGGATTTGGTACATGTTCGAGAAAGGCTATAGGTTGCTTTTTGTCATTTTCTGGAGCTTCAATCACCAACTTCAACCGAGAAATAGTTTATCGGATTTTGACAACTTATTTATTTTATAATAATTTTCAATAAATCAATGCATAATTCAAAGTAAGTGATAATTATTTTAAAATATTAAAATAAATATATTTTAATTTAGTAATATTCTCTTTCCAAAATCGGGTTGTAATTTTATAATTGCTAGGTTTAAAGTGAAAGCGATCTAAAAGGGGGGTTGAATAGATCGTTTAAACTTTTTCGTAGAGTTCTACACAAAGCACGGAATTAATACACAAGAAACAAT
>JANSVA010000007.1:35258684-35301860 GCA_025504915.1 Erythroxylum reticulatum | reverse complement strand
CAATTAGGTTTAAATGTTGATTTGATTTTGATTATCAAACTCAATCTCAAATGCAATTACACAAACTCAAATTCAATGTCATTCATCAATAATTCAATAATTCAACAATTCAATATTAATACCTTCAAATGAATCAAATCTACTAAATCACATTCACCATTCCAATTTCCAAATTTAATTTCCAATTGGATTCAATTTCAAACCAAATGACTAATCTATTTCCAAAATGCAAAATGCCAACCAAAAACATCTTCAAGACTTCAACATTCACACTTCACTTTCTTCTACCGAAATCAACTTCACAATTTTCCCCAAATCCAACACCAAAATTCACTTCAAAATTTCCCCCAAATCTAACACAACACCACCAATTTTTAACCTCAATTCTACCATCATCCAACAACCAACACAATCAAACAATCACATTTGTCAAAATGCCATGAAAAATTTAACAAATATCAAAATATCAATCGGTCTTCACTAACGGTGTGAGGTGTGCGATGTGCAACCGCGAGGAGGACGACGGTGAAGGTCGGACGTTGTACGGTGGATGCCAGACGGTGGACCTCAGCAGGCGGCGACGTCTGCGGGCGTGCGGTGTGCGATGTGCGGTGAGGCGAAGACGGTGTGCGGTGGACATCTTCGGGCGTAGACGACGATTGAAGGCCAGACGCGAGGGGAGGCGAGGTGAGGCGAGGCAGGCTGGAGACGAGACACGCAGGAGTCGGGGCTGGGGACAGCGAAACGGAGAGAAGAAGATGAAGAGAGAGTCGACAGTCGGGGATCGGGGGAAGAGGGTAGATATTTAGGGTTTAATTTTTTTAATTGCAAAATAGTCCCTGTAATTTTGTTTTTTACGGATTGGTCCCGAAAAATTCCGGTATTGGCGGTACCGTCTGATACCGCCGGTACCGACCGAAATTGGACTGTACCAACCGGAATTCATTCCCGGTACAATTTTCATCGTTCCGGTACCGTTTTTCGGTCGGTACGGAACGTTCCGGCACCGGCCGGAACGGTACGATATTCACGACCATGGTTATAGCCTTTACATGACACATCATCATCCCCACGAACTATTTCAGTGAAAGCTCTTAAATTCATGATGTGTTTAATCAATGCTTGGGATCACCCACTTTTCTCGTCTTTTTGCTAACTCTCAATTAACCATTCATGAAACTGCAGATTTAGATTTTTGAATGACTCTTCAAGGAATGGAAAAAGAGACAAACATAATTAATTTACATTAATGAAGATTGATTCAAAACACCTCCTAATTAAAATTTTGCAATTGAGGAACATGTTCTTAGAGAAGATAAGTAATCCCAAATTTAGATAAAAATGGAAGATGATCCACCAAAAAGTAATAGCATGATGTGATCATCAACTCGATAAAGTAAAACAATGCTTATCACCAGCAAGGATTTATATACAAAATCGAAACTATTCCCAACAACATAATGGTGAAAGTAATCTAAAAGTTTATCTGGAATAATATCATTTGTTGAACTCTCCTTCATCATTAACGATTCTGTTGGAGTGCAATTCTTGGGCAGGGGTAATCCACACAGAAAAAGATTTCTTCGATAGCTACTTTCTTCAAAAGTGGCAAACTGTCCGATTGTCTGGTGTCTTGCCAGAAATATTGTCGTAAGTCACGTTGTACACTTCTAAAGATTTTAACTGAACCAATTGAGGAGGAAATATTCCACTCAAGTGATTGTAGCATAGGTCCAAACTCTCCATTGCTGTCATATTCGAAAATGATAATGGAATATGTCCTATCAAATTGTTACGAGATAAGTTCAACATCTTCATACCTTCTTTGTTTCCAATTTCAAAAGGTATTGAACACGACAAGTTGTTATTGGAGAGATCTAATCCAATGAAACCAATCTCATATATACTTAATATGTATAAGAGTTAGAATCGTATAGGAGAATGAATGAATTTATTCATGTATAACTTGTTTGTTTATATACACGTATACTTGTATATTTGAATATTCAATACTAAAGCTATCTAATCCTATGATTGTGTGTTCGGATGATTGTGAATAGATAACAATGAATCTGTTTAAACTTAAATCTGCTCTATCTGATTATCTACATTTGAGTTGTGGACTTGGGCTGCTGCAGGAGATGGGCTTGCTATATATCCTTAATATGGCCCCTCAAGCTAGCAGGCATCGACAAATACCTAGCTTGAATTTATGTCAGAGGAAGGGTTGTCGGGAGAGAGGTTTGGTGAGGCAGTCGGTCGTTTGATCCGTAGTAGAGACATGGGAGAGACAGAGTGCACCCGATTGAACCAGATCCCTAATGAAGTGAAAATCGATTGTGACGTGTTTCATTCGAGAGTGGAAAATCGGATTGGAACTCAGTTGGGTGGCACCGATGTTGTCGCAATAGATCACCAGAGTGTGTGACAACCCAATTCGAAGTTCACTTAGAAGATTGCGTAATCCAATTTAATTCAGCAGCTGGGTTGGCGACCGCTTTATACTCAGCCTCAGTTGATGACCTAGCCATCGATCGCTGCTTCTTTGAGCTCCATGACATTGGGTTTTACCCGAGAAAGACAATAAAGGTGCCAATGGAGCGATAGGTATCCTTGTCACCTCCCCAATCAGCATCAGAGAATGCGTGAAGGTGATCAGTGAAAGCATGGAGATTCAAATTGGAGTGTCAAAAAAATTGAATACCTTCATCAATGGTGCCGACGAGATACCAAAGTAGTCGTTTGACAGCCAGCCAGTGCTTAGTGTTGGGACAATGATTGAACTGAGACAATTTATTCATAGCAAAGGCGATATCCAATCTTGTGAGTCACAAGTATTGTAGACTTCCGATGATCTTTCTGTATTCACTTGCATCTGACAATTTTGTGCCTGAGTGTAGGGTCAGAGTCGGGTGACTTGCCATAGGCCTGAGCACGGGTTTTGCTTCGTACATCTTGGTGTCATATAGTAATTCAGTGATGTACTCCTTTTAAGAAAGTAAAATGCCTTGATTGTTCCGAATAACCTCAATGCCAAGAAAATAGGATAGGGACCCTAAATCTTTAATAGAGAACTTCCGAGCTAATAGGCTAACATAATGATTGAGGAGAGTTGCATTGTTACTTGTGACGATAATATCATCTACATATACAATAAGTATAATGATGCCATGTGTTGTGTGATTGAGGAACAGGGAAGTATCCGAATGCGAATTGGTGAATCCGGACTGAATAAAAAACTGTTTAAGTGCTTGATACCATGCTTTTGGTGCTTGTTTAAGACCATAGATAGCTTTCTTCAATTGACATACACTGTTTCTGTTAAAGGACCTTGGAAAAACACATTATTCACATCTAGTTAGCGTAAATCCCATCCATTTGTGATAGCTATGCTGAGAATGATTCTAATAGTAGTTGGTTTCACAACAGGGTTGAATGTTTTGGTTTCACAATAGGGCTGAATGTTTCAGCATAGTCAATGCCAGGACGTTGATGGAATCCTTTGGCAACTAGGCGGGCTTTGTACTTTTTAATGGACCCATCCGAGTGGTGCTTTTTCCGAAAGATCCATTTGCAACCAACAAGGTTTTGTGAGGCCTGAGGTGGAACCAACTCCCAGGTACCATTTTTGACTAAGGCATTGAATTCCTCTGAGCAAGCTTTGCGCCACTTACAATCCTTTAGAGCCTGCGAAATACAGATTGGTTCAAATTATGTATTACCTTGTAATTAAGCTGTGAGACTTAGCTTTTGAATGGGGTTGTGGATATTGTTCTTTCCTCGAGTGATCATGGAATGACATGGGATGGGACTGATGCAGGGTGGTGCACTTGTTCTGTCTCAATGTCTTCTCTTGAAGAGGTACTAACAACAGGGAGTGCCATATTGTCAGGTGCAGCACCGAGCAGATGAGAGGGTTCTGTAGGAGGAGGATGAGATGATGGTGGAAGGTGCAGTGTAGGTGGAAGCCAAGTAACAGAAGGGTTAGTTGAGGGTGGTTCTGGAGACTATGATAAAGTGGCAAAGGGAAACACTGATTCCACAAATTTTACATGACGAGAGGTGTAAAGATGAGATGTGTCAGGGTCAAGGCAATGATAGCCACTATGAGAAGGTGAGTATCCTACAAACACACAAGGCTTGGATTTTGGTTCCACTTTGTTAGATGTGTAGGGCTTTAACCAAGGATAACACAAGCAACCAAAAATTCGAAGTTTAGAATAGTTAGGACTTGTGCAAAATAAATAGTAATAAGGAGTGGACATGTTTAAAGTGGCATTAGGCATACGGTTAATTAGATAAACTGCTGTGGAAAAAGCTTGTGGCCAGTAGGATCAAGGCATAGATGCATGACTTAAAAGAGTGAGACCAGTCTCAACAATGTGTAGATGTTTCCGTTCCGCTATGCCATTATGTTTAGGTGTATGAGGAGGTGTGGTTTGGAAGGAAATCCCACTTTAGGATAGGAAATCAGAAAGAGCAATATGCTCTTCCCCATTATCAGTGTATAAAGTTTTAATAAATGTGTCAAAGAACTTTTCAACATTAGCTTTGAACCTGATAAAGACAACATGCACATCAAATTTTCCTTGTAAATGATAGATCCATGTGTATTTAGTGAAATGATCAACGAAAATGACATAGTATTTGCAATTGTCATGAGAGTAGACAGGAGAAGTCTATACATCCGAGAAGATAACATCTAGTGGCTTATTAGACACAAGAGTGGATTTGGAAAAAGGTAATTTGTGAATTTTATTTATCAAGCATGCATTACAATAAGTATAAGATTGAGTGAATTGATAGTTGAGATGAGGGCTATGCTAAGATAAAATGTAATTGACAATCAGTTTTGCAGGATGTCTTAGCCTAGAGTGCCAATCGATGAGAGTTGCAGGAGTGGTAGAGAGGGCGAACTTTGGAGATGATGTTGTTGGCCATGCATATAGGCCATTTTTAGGTGCACCCTTAAGAAGTGGTTTCCTTGTTGTCAGATCCTTCACAAGAAAAGAGAAAGGTGAGAACTTGACAAAAACATTGTTGGAAACACAGAATTGATAAACTGAAATTAAATTTTGTTTCACTTTAGGCACATATAAAACTCTATCTAGGGTGAATGTTCTGTTAGCTGCATGTATTGTACCATTGCCTTTACGACTGATATGAATCCCGGATCCATCTCCAATCATGATATCTTAAGTGCCTGTATAGGGAGTATGCATAGCAAGATTCTGCAAGTCAGTAGTCACATGGTGAGAAGCTTCAGAGTCAAGGATCCACTGATCTTGGTTTAAGATAGCAGCAAAGTTAGCTCTTGGTGAGGTGCATGGTGAGAAGCTTCAGAGTCAAGGATCCACTGATCTTGGTTTAAGACAGTAGCAAAGTTAGCTCTTGGTGAGGTGGATGAAGAACCAACATAGACAATGTGAAATGAAGGACAGCGTTTAGCACTATGACCCTGGACTCCACAAATCTGGCACTTTCCTAAGTATGGTCGTGGTTAATATTGGGAATTGGACGGAGTCCAATTATTGTTTCTAGAATAGGAGTTGTGAGGTAGAGACTGCATCTATCCATTGGATTGTCGAAAATTGTGCTGAAAGTGTTGGTGATGATTATTCTGGTACTGCTAATGGTGCCATCTATTCATTTCCTGATTGTGTTGAGTGGAATGATTCTTTTTGCCTCCTGACTTGGTTGTATAGTTTGCTGTTGCAGCAAAATGATTTGGGACAGGTGTAGGAAGATCAGCTTTAGCAGTGATGAGTTTCTCATGTAACTCATCAAAGGAAATAGGCGTATCTCTAGCATTAATGGTGCAAATTACTTAACTGTACTCTTCACCTGGTCCTTCAAGAACTTTATCAGTGATGTCTTCAGGGTCCATTGGAGCATTTAGAAAAACAAGTTCATCTGTTTTGGTCTTGATGGCCTGCATATATTCAGTGATGGACAGCTACCCTTTGGTTAGTTTCTTGAGCTGCTTTTTAACTTGCTTTTGTTTGCCTCTTGATGCTTATGCATAGGTCTTGGCTAGAATATCCCAAGCCTCTTTCAAGGTGTTTGTAGTGGCGATAAATGGTATGATGGTTGGTGAGAGAGCATCAATGATGACATTCAGAATCAGTTGTTCTTAGCAGATCTAAAGTTGATAGTTTGGGTTTAGTATAGGTATGTTATTGGTGGTGATGGTGGCTGGAGGATAGCTCTTAGTGCCATCAATATAACCTTGCAAATCATAGCCTATAAAGAGTGTTGAATTGCATTCTCCAGGCAAGATAATTAGTGGAAGTGAGCTTCAAAGAAGCTTGAGCAGCTGGGTTAATGGTGATAATCTGATGGGTTTCATCAGAAACAGGATTGATGATTGAGGCCATTGAGTTGGGATCGAAAAAAAGGACGTTAGTCGGAGGCTCTGATACCATATAAGAGTTAGAATCATATAGGAGAATGAATGAATTTATTCATGTATCACTTGTCTGGTTATATACATGTATACTTGTATATTTGAATATTCAAAACTAAAGCTATCTAATCCTATGATTATGTAATCGGATGATTGTGAATAGATAACAATGAATCTATTTAAACTTAAATCTGCTCTATCTGATTATCTACATTTGAGTTGTGGACTTGGGCTTGTGCAGGAGATAGGCTTGCAATATATCCTTAATAATATGTTGTACTGGTAAGTGTTTCCTTTTTGTTCCAATTTGAGAAAGCATTATAGGCGGCGAAAATAACACTCCGAGCAGGAGTTTCGAAAGTATCATTTTTTAGTGAGAGAGTGTCAAACCTATTATGGGAAAGATCAACGAACTTCAATTCATTCATCATCTTCCATAGATAGATAGGTATTTCACCTTCCAAATTGTTATGATTTAGTAGAACCACCATCAACACCCATAAATTCTTGATTGAGTTCGATATGCTACCGTTAAGCAATTATGGCTCAGATCTAGTACGGCCACACTAGAGTTAGGAAGTACATCAGGAAAAAGTCATTCAAGTCTGTTGTGGGATAAATAGATGTGTGCGGCTTGTAGAGGTATCAAAATTGAGGGTAGGCTTCCAAAAAGGTTATTATTTAACAGATCCAACAATCCAAGAGATGACATATTCCCAATCCACTCTGGTATCTTGCCAAATAATTTATTGTGATTCATGTCTAATAAATATAAGAGAGAACAATTAGACAAACTATTCAGAATCTTCCCAATGACGTCATTTATGTGGAAGGATGATTTGCTTAGCATTGGAAAATACCTTCCAATCTCTCTAGGAACGTGGCCATAAAATTGATTTATTGGAAATGTCTAAGATGGCTAGCTTTGGGTGAGGATGAATTGGCAAATGCAATGTTCCTGAAAGAGAACAATTGCCTAAGTAAGGCTTCCCAAATTCGTATTGTTGTCTAGTAACCAACTTGGAAACCCAGTTCCCCTCATTTGAATACCGGACAGATCGAAAGATCTCAGATCATACTGATGGTGTAGAAATCTGGGAAATGAAAACCCTCCTTTTCCATATGTAGAGGACAACATAAGTTCTTGTGGTTGAAACTTAGGAGTCAAATTATTATCAACCCCACCACTTTCTGCATACATCTCATTCACATCAACATATAAATGCTCAAGTTTAGGATGATTAAGAAACGGAGAGAGTGATATTGAAATTTGAAACTGATTATCATAAATAAATAGATACATAATGGATGTGAGACTCTTTAAGGGAGATGCAAACGTATTTCTAGTGAAGTGATTGGAGGATAGGTCTAAATACTAAAGAAGTGCCAAGTTCGCCAAATAAGAAGGCAAGGTGCCAATAAGATTATTGACTCCTAGATCAAGCCTTTGAAGATTCTTCAACTTGCATGATTCTAAAAATAAATTGAGAGAACATTAGAGAGTAGAGAGAAAAATAATAATTCCTCAAAATTTAAATTAACTCATAAAGAATATACCATCAACTACTCAATAGTAAACTTTCAAGTGGAGTAATATTTGCAACAGAGTTAAGGAAACCTACAAAAATCACACAACAAAAAGATATATAGTCAATTATTAATTATTTTAAGGATTTTTTTTAAAATAACATGTTTATAAATCATTAATTATAATTTTAAGTACTTCTAAGCATTACATATTTTGCAACTTTAAATGATAATTCAACTAGCTATTAACAAATTAAAGCAAAATTTACTCATTTATTTGATACAACAACAGTTACTACTTACTTTGATTGTTGAGTGTCTAGTAGTGGATAATCTGTAAGGATAAGAGCCTAAAAAATCGAAGTCCTCCAAGTGATAGGGGGAAGTTTCTGACCATGTCAGAACCATACAAAACCAACTCTTCCAATTTATTTAGATCATCTTAAATTGCATAACAAATTTCAAGACAAAATAATAATTTAACAACTGCATAATAATAAATGCATAATAACAAGTAAATGTTCAATTATAAACATTAGTTATCTTGTGGGAGTAGTACCCCTTTGAAAATATAATCTTCCAATTGAAGAGAGTTAAGGTTTTTGAATGCTTTTAATGAATGTAGTACAAAGTTGCTTCCCTTACAAACCCTATTGGTAAGCCTTTCGCTAAAATCCCTATTGTTAAGCCGAAGGATGGTTATGTTGCTTGAACTTTGGATATCTATTACCAATAAATAGACAACGTAACATAGAGAAAGCATTATTCTCATAAAGTTAGCATTAACATGCCCAACATGCTGATGTTTTAACCATTGAAAATTAGCTTTAATCTACTAGTGCTTTGGTATAGTTGTTTCGTTTCTCTTATCATTCTTTGTATTGGATTTCCATTGTCGAAATCAAATTTAATCTTGTAATTCCCTTGACTTTTGTAATATATATTTTTTAAATCTTTTGAAAAATATAATAAAGAGTAAAATCTAAAGAATTGAAAATAAAATTAATAAAAATATTCAAACTTGGTCTAAATTTATAGCTTCAGAAGAAACAAACTTCTCAATATTGTTGTTGCTTAAGTCTAGCATCTCCAAGTCAGTTATGTTGACCAAATCTGGTAAATAATAAAAAGAAGTTATTAAATATATATCATAATAATTATGAAATATAATTTAATTTTTTATAAATTAGGCATTAAGAAATAAAATCTACTTTCTTATTTGTAATTAATAATATGATAAAATATAAATTAATAATCTATAAGAAAAGAAAAAGAAATAGGTACCTCTCATATAAATTGATCCATTCAATTTATTAGAACCTAATGACAAAATTTTGAGGGAATGAAATCCTTGAAACATTGATAAAATTAGTTAATCCATTGTCATCCAAATAAAGAGCCTCCAAATTGCTCAATCTTTGCAATCCTTCAAAACCTGCGATACTTACATGTTAGAACTTGCTTAATAAAACAAATTATAGTGTTTGTGTGGTATTATCAGAAATGAGAACAACCTTCTTTCTCTACGCAGCAAACAATGTTGTTGTAGCCTAAATCAAGACTTTTGAGTTGTTGAAAGGGAAGGAACACGGAAGCATTGAAGTTCCATTCTCCTAAACTCTCATCTCTAAAATACTCAAGACGTAGCTCGTCGACTCGCCCTGTTGTGACGTCGCACTCAACTCCATGTCATTTGCAACAGTTGATATTCATATCCCATGAATACCAAGATATGCCGTTTGGGTAACTGAAGGAATGTTGGAGCTGCAACAGTGCAGCTCTGTCCTTTTCCAAACAACCATGGGAGCTCCACCATTGTAATAGTAATAATAATACTATCATAATACTCACGTCTGCTCTGGCCATTTCTACTGATCGAATAGTGCTCTTGTTGCTTATCGAGCAAACGATGAAGTGCCACAAGCATTTTATAGCACCGTACTAATTATGACGGTGACCCACCTTATGTGGAAGTTTTTGAACAAATGTTGATACCTTGGTAAAATTTCTTCGGTGTAGCAAAAGTCATCCAAGTTGCAGTGTTTTTCTTAGAAATAGATGCTCTGATAATGATCAGTTTGCGTGTATGTTTGGAGTAGAATTGACTTCGTGATTCATCCTAACATGACCGAGAGTTACACATTTTCTCTGTTGTTAAAAATTAAAACAAAAAACCCCTAGACTTGACTTCGTGATTCAGCCCAACATGACCGAGAGTTACACATTTTCTCTATAGTAAAAATTTTTTATAAAAAAACTAATTTTTAAAATTTTGAAAAAAAATCTTCTAATTTAAATTTTTTTAACTCTTTGTCTAAAGGTTAATGTAAATTTAATCCTAACATTTAATATTTCCGTCTCTAATATTTATAAAATGTTAATGAATTTACAACATCAACAGCCAAAGTACCCTTTCTCAACCATGCCGCTCAAAATCCATTCTTTCCCTACTTGCTGTCACCACCCCCTCCACCGCTACCGCCCACCTCCACGGTCACATCGTTTCCGGTGAAAATTTCCTTCCTACATTTCCCTCACCCTCCTTCTTCCTCAATCTCCCGCCTTCTGTGCCTACGAAGATGACGCCACCAACGGTTTTGGGAGGCTCCCGTGGGAAGGCTGCCAAGTCACTGTAAATTTATACAGTGAGTTTACAATCAATTAACAATAAATTTCACAAGCTGATGCATAGAAGAGAACCTTATTCTAAAAAAATCTCTCTTGTCATAATCCTCTGCTCCATTTCATAAGTTAGGGGAAAAGCAAAACGAATAAAGACTTTAGAAAAGAAATTTTATGCAACTAATGTTTTTACTCTTAATTAATATTGTCAAATTTACATAATATCATTTTCTTAAAATAAATTAGTGGTTAGTCCAATTTTTGATGAATCACATAGGTATAAACAAATCATATTCTAACTAAAACTTGTTATATGGAACAAAAACAGTTGTCATTTTACAAGTTGCAGTGTTGAACAAGTTGGTACCATGACTCGGTAACTTCTCTTTTCATATGTACATGTTCTGATACCGATCTTTGTTTTTTGTTTACCCAAGAAAACACTCAAAACTTAAACAAACTAGCTAGCACATGGCTCTCTGATACACTACTCCTTGCTTGCTCTGGTGAATAAATTCTAAAACTGGCAACAGAGGCTTCTGAAGAAAATATATGCCTAGGCTAGCTAGAACTGCGAGGGCAGCCAGGTTATCCGCACATAGGTTCCCTTCATGATGCACATGCTGAAGTTGCACCTCCTAATCTCTTTGAAGTAACCTGCGGGTACCTGTCAACAAAAAATTATTTACGTCAAACTCTGTAGTGAAAGAGGATAGAAGATTAATAACTTCTAAGGAATCCACTTCAATCATGATACGGCGATACCCCAACGACCAAGCCAGAGTGAGGCTTGATTGGACCCCCTAGAGTTCTGTCGTAAGTGACGAGCTTCTTCCAATATGGTGTAAAAACCCTCCACACCACTGTCCGTGTCAATCACGAATTAAACCACCGGTGTTAGCTACGAATGATGCTTGCTTAAAATCACTTCGCCTGTGTTGAGTTTTACCCAATTTTCTGTCAATTTGGACTATCCCATTGGACTGCCCACTGGGAGTCCCTGAGTTGACAAAAGACAACTTTCCACTGCCCTCGCCCTAACTATCCATTCCACAAACTCCTTCACTGCTCTCTTACTTGTCATCTGACCAAACAAATTCAGCTTCAGAAAGTCTTTTATTACGCCAATTTCAAAGCATCCAGTAGGTGATGCTAAAAATAGTAGCTCATTTCCCTTGTAGCACCTGAGAGTGTATCATGAGATTGGATTGCATTCATCTTTCCTCGTCCTGTTGAAAGAAATCCGTTCTGATAGTGATCTTTAAACTTGTGTGCTTTCTTCTCTACATTATGGGATCATTACTCACTCCCAAGTGGTCCAAGTCCACCCGTGTTTGCTCTTCCAATAACCCCACTTGACTTCTCAAATCGTATTCATATCACTGACAGAAGAGTCAAGAAATTTGTTAAGCTTGTTAATACAAATTAATGATAGTCTAGCTATGGAGCCAATATTTCCTCTGACGTGAAAAAGGAATGCTCTCCGTTCTACACGTTGTCTGAAAAGATAACAAATAAAAGACTTTGATTAGACATAAAAGGAATTTTTGAGTCTTGTAGTACACTTGCGTTATCAATCTTACATAATCTTCATTTTTCTGAACAAATTAGTAGTCATTAAAAGAAAAAAATTCGGATTAATCATCAAAAGATTTTATGTGATGCTAAAGTGATCACTTTAATTGACTAACTTTGGAGTAGACTTCATGCTTCTTGAACAATAATTCATCCGGTAGTTATCATTTCACAAGTTGATGAACAGATATTATAGTATCGTCAAAATCCTTTGCTCCATTGCACAAGTAAGAAGAAAAGAAAAACGAAGAAAGACTTGGACTTATTAGAAAACAAATTTAATATGTACGTTTGGAAAAGACTTGACTTCATGGACAATAGTCCATTCTAGCTAACATTAGCGTTAGCATCAGATATTTATGTAGCAATGACTTAAGTCGAATGACCAATGAAAAATTAAATCTATATAATGAATTTAGAATAAGCCAATAATAAATTATACCATTTCACAAGTTGATAAGTACAAAAGAGAACCTTGATCTAATTAGGAGAAAATAAAGTCCATTTATTAAAGTCCTATCAAGTAAAAAAGGAATTCCCCATTCTACAAGTTACAAGAAAAGAAAAAAAAAAGATTATAAAAGAAATTTTGAATTTTGAATTATACTTCACTTCTTGATTCTTAATTCATATATATTATCAATCTCCTGTAAATTCATAATCAAAAAATATTATTTTTGCATAAAAAATTGCATAAGTTTTAAATGTAAGTTTTATAAAAATGTCTTAAGGATGTATTGCAAAATTATAAAATCGTAACTCGGGCTTTTCTTATGTTCTAATTTAAAAATATAATAAAATATACTATTGAATATATAACTAAAAAGTATAATAATTTATTTATCATTTACAAATCAATTATGAACTCATTTTACTATTACACAGAAACAAAGAAAATGGAGTGTATGTGAAGAATCAAGGAAGAACATCTCTGAAGGCTAAGGAGATCGAAGATAGATAAGCTCTGGAAGCTTCTCACCATGTCAGAAACAAATGACTTAGACTAAGACATACCCACGTCACAACAAACACAAAGACATCAGCAAGAGGTCAATACGCAGTCGTTCACTATATAATTCAGAAACATAAGTTACTAGACACTGCCGTATTACTCACATCTGAAGCGAAACAAAAATGCAGCAAATATATTCAAAACGCAAAGAATGGATATTGGTTGGTCACATGAGGAGCAGCTGCCATAATTACTCAAGACTCATCCGAAAGCTCCTACATGCATAAAACAATTATAAAAGGCAGAAAACACAGCATCAGACAAGAGAGACACGCAAAATACTTCACCTTACTTGGATATTGCTTTCAATATCTGAGAGTGAAGAAGAGAGTGAAAGAAGTTTTGAGAGTTAGCTAGAGTACTTACAGTGAGTACTAGGAGAGTTAAGCCTCTTGCAAGTGTCCTTGGTTAAACACTCAACTCTGTAAAACAGATTTTCTTTCTTCTTCATATAGTGAAAATTACCACGAAAGTAACAATTTTGGATGTAGATAGTTTTATACTATCGAACCAAGTAAATTGTGTCTTTTTTATTTTCTGCATCTACTTGGAAAGTTTATAAGGCCTTATCAGTTTCTTGTGATTAAAGATAACAGTATAGCAGTGATAACCCAACAGAAAGTGGTATCAAAGCATTCAAGACCTCCTGGGGCATTTCTTGGACACTTCAAGCATTAAAGATTCGTCAAGAAAGTCAGTAAATGAAAATTTTTAGATTCTTTACATTATAACAATCATGGTAGGCAAGGAAATGGATATATTTTCTGACAAAGAAGACTTTACCATCTGGAAACTCCATATGCAAGCTCTTTTTGAGTCATATGACTGCTATGGTGTCATAGATGATCAGTATGACTTAAAGACTGATCCTATAAAGAAGCTTAAGATGCAAAGACTTGCACATTGCAAGTTAATGCTTCACTTATCACCAACAGTGATAAGAAAAGTGCAGAATTGTAATACTGCACAAAAGCTTTGGTTGAAACTTGATGAATTGTATGCCAAGAAGTGTCTTCCGAACAAGATGACACTTCTTCGCAATCTTGCAAACAACAAGATGAACACTTCAGTCTCCTTAGATGATAACCTAGACTACTTCTTTAAGCTAGTTCATGATTTAGAAGCTACAGATGAGAAAATTTCTGAGGAACATCAAGCTGTAGTAATCATAAAGGCATTACTTTATGAATTTAATACATTCAAGAAGGTAATTAAGCATGCTAGTGGAAAATCACTTACTGTAAAAAGGGTTTTAGATTCTCTAATGGAAGAAGTATTTAAGGTGAATCCTTTTAAGAAGGAGACTGAAGTGATATTTGTAGAGAATAACTATGAGAAGAAAGCTCATAAGAAAAATAGCAAGAAAGGAAAATGGTAGAAGGGATGTAGGAAAGAAAAACACTCTAAAGAAGGTGAAAATGAAAAGAAGAAAAAGGGCAAAGGGAAGAAATGCTTTTACTATGATAAGGAGGGACATTTTGCTAGGGAGTGTAGGAAAAAGAAGAGGGATAAGGTAGTTGAAAGTGGAATTCAAGGTAATGTTGAAAAATTTAAAGATTCTAGTGGAGATGAAATTTTAGCTGTGACTGAGGATTGTGAGAACCTTAGTAGAGAGTGGATATTTGATTCAGGGTGTACTATGCATGTCACTCCTCATAGGGACTGGTTCACAACATTCGAACCAGTCACTGCCAAAGTTAAAATGGCAGATTCTGGGCAGCAAAAGATAGAGGGAATAGGAAGTGTTTCCATCAACATGTTTGATGGAAAAAGAAAGATCCTAAGCAATGTTAAATTTGTGCCTGGAATAAGGAGAAATCTAACTTCTGAAAGCTTGTTTGATAAGCATGGCTTTTAGATCAGATCTAAAGATGGACTTAGAGAAATCCTATGGAATAGGAAAGTCATCATTAGAGGAGTGGAGAGGGGTGGTCTATACTATGTTATAGGCTCAACTAAAATTAATCAGATTTCAGAAATTGCAAACCTTGAACTAACTAAGCAATGGCATGCTAGGTTAGGTCATGCAGGCAACAAAAGCTTGCTCCATCTCTCTAGGAAAGGTCTCATACCTGAAGAAAACCTTTAGAAATTAGAATTTTGTGAATTCTGTGTGCCAGGAAAGCATCACAGGTCAACATTTCAAAAGGGAACTAAGAGAGCCACAAAGATCACGGAGTATGCTCATAATGATCTCTGGGGGCTAGCTTAAGTCCCCACAGCAGGAGGAAACTTGTACTTCATGTCTATGATTGATAATAAATCAAGGAAATGATGAGTTTATCCTATGAAGAGAAAGGATGAAGCTCTGGAGATTTTCATAAGGTGACATACCCTTATGGAAAGTCAAACTAGGAGGAAATTGAAATGCCTAAGGATTGATAATGGACTGGAGTATTGTAACAAAGATTTTAGGAAATACTGCGCTAAGAATGGAATCCTAAGGCATAAGACAGTTAGAGCTACTCCACAGCAGAATGGAGTCGCTGAAAGACTGAATAGAACCATCCTAGAAAAGACTAGATGCATGCTCCTCTCTTCAGGTTGCTCTCATTCCTTATGGGGGAAAGTATTAGGACAACAACCTATTTAATCAATAGGCTTCCAAGTTCAGCTAATGACTATAAGACTCTTTAGGAAATCGAGAGTGATAAAAAGCTTAAACTATCACACCTTAGGATTTTCGGATGTGCAGCGCATATCAGAAAGAGAGAAAATTAGAGCCTAGAGCAGTCAAGGGGGTGTTTCTAGGATATCCAGAAGGTGTAAAGGGTTATAAATTCTTACTGCTCCAAAATGGATCCTATAAAATAATCATTAGCACAGATGTTATCTTCAAGGAAGATGAATTCCCTCTGCCGAACAAGAATTCTCAAAATTCTAACCTCCAAAGTGAAATTTAGGAGAATTTAGGGACAACAAACCATTCAGTCCCATTTTATGTACCACCAGAACCTAAAGAAGGTGGTGTTACACAATCAGAAACTGTGGAGCCTACAAAAGGCACTACACAGTATGAAGAAAGGAGAGAGGTGGTTGAAGCTGTAGGTGAAGGAGAAACCACACAAACAACTTCAGTTGATGAACAAGGAAGCATACTAGACTATCAACTGATAAGGGATAGACAGCCAAGGCAAATAATCCCTAATAGGAAGCACTTTGATACAAATTTGGTTGAATATGCTTGCCTTGTAGCTGAAGGTATTGAATGCAAGGCTCCTGAAACTTTTGAAGAAGCTATGGCTAGAATTGATGCCGAACAGTGGAAGGAAGCCTGTGGAAAGGAGTATTCTTCCCTGGTGAAGAATAAGACATAAACTTTAGTACCTAGACCTCCTAAAGTTAAGTTAATAGAAAACAGATGGTTATTCAAGTTAAAAGAAGGAATAACAGAATCTGAACCAAGAATCTACAAGGCAAGACTTGTAGCTAAGGGGTATAGGCAGAAGGAATGGGTTAACTACAAAGAAATATTCTCACCAGTAGTCAAATTTAAGATAATCAAACTTATCCTAGTGCTGGCTACTGTCTATGAATGGAAAATCCATCAAATGGATGTCAAAATAGCCTTCCTATATAGAAAGCTAGAGGAGACTATTTATATGAAACAACCAGCTGGTTTTTGTAGATAATAAGAAATATGATCATGTCTACCTACTTCAGAAATCCCTATATAGCCTGAAGCAAGCACTTAAACAATGAAACAAAAAGTTCCATGAAATAGCTAGTGAGATGAATTTTGTTAGAAGTGTCTGTGATTACTGCTTATACTACAAGGATTAGGAGGGACAGAAGTCATCTTCATGCTAATCTATGTAGATGACTTGATTATTGCTGGAAAGGAGCTAGGTAGAATAATTGAGGTAAAAACCAATCTGAGCAAACACTTTGAAATGAAAGGCCTAGGAGAGGCTAAAAAATTGCGAGGGATGCAAATTATAAAGAATAAGAGGGAAGGGAAACTATGGTTGAACTAGAAAAGCTAAATCTAAAAGGTTTTAGGTCAGTTCAATATGGAATTGGCAAAACCTACTTCCATTCCTATAAGTCTACATCTTCAAATGATTGTAGACAAGTGCCCCCAATCTGAAGAAGAAAGGAAAGCTATGCTAAAATACCCTTATGATGTAGGAGTTAATAGCATCATGTATATGATACTTTGTACCAGACCTGATCTTGCTCATGCTATTAGCATTTTAAGCAAGTTGATGTCTAATCCTGACTCTGAGCATTGGCAAGGATTGAAGAATGTTTTCAGATACCTTGCTGAAATCCTAAGCCATGAACTGTGTTTCACTAAGTCTAAGCTAGCTAAAAATAACAGTTTAAGCCTACATGGATATGTAGATGCAGACTATGCAGCAGATAAAATCACAAGAAAATCAATCTCTACATACTACTTTACTCTAACAGGAAACACAATAAGTTGGAAGGTACAACAACAATCAGTTGTATCACTCTCAACTACAGAAGCAAAATTTTATGCAATCACAAAAGGGGTAAAGGAATTAACATGGCTATTAGGCATCCTAGAAGAAATTAAAGATAACCTAGCTATAGCAGTAATATTCACAGATAGTCAAAGTGTGTTGTACCTTAGCAAAGACCCCATCTTGTATGAGAGGTCCAAGCATGTTGACATCAGATTATACTTTATGAGAGATAAGATAGCTCAAGGCTTCTTCAACTTGAAAAAAATCAAAGGTAAGTTAAATCCTTCTAATTTACAAAAGAAGTTTAGTTTTTGCAGAAACTACTTACAGATAGTAAAAACCCCTTGATTCCGAAGGCGGATTCGACAGATTTCATTAAAGAGGTGAAATTAGGGTTTTTATTCTTCAGATCTCTTTAGTTTTTTTTTTATTATGAGCAAAGATTGGTGAAGTAGGAGGGAAAGCCACATGAAATCAAAGTTGATTTCATCAGATCTCACAAATTTGAAAAAAAAATAGAGTTTCAAATATTTCACATCTCTCTCGGGTATTTGATTCTGAGCTGAAGATGATGGAGTAGGAGGGAAATATGTGATGGAGATCATGTATACTCCATCAACTATTGCACAGAAACCACGAAAATGAAGTGTATGTGAAGAATCAAGATGATGGAGTAGGAGGGAAATATGTGATGGAGATCATGTATACTCCATCAACTATTGCACAGAAACCACGAAAATGAAGTGTATGTGAAGAATCAAGGAAGAACATGTCTAAAGGCTAAGGAGATTGAAGACAGATAAGCTCTGGAAGCTTCTCACTATGTCAGAAACAAATGACTTAGACTAATACATACCCACGTCACAACAAACACAAAGACATCAGCAAGAGGTCAATATGCAGTCGTTCACTATATAATTCAGAAACATAAGACACAAGACATTGCTGTATTACTCACATCTGAAGCAAAAAAAAAAAAACGCAGCAAATACATTTAAAACGCAGAGGATGGATATTAGTTGGTCACGTGAGGAGCAGCTACCACAATTACTCAAGACTCATCCGAAAGCTCCTGCATGCATAAAACAATTATAAAAGGCAGAAAACATAGCATCAGACAAGAGAGACATGCAAAATACTTCACCTTACTTTCATATTGCTTTCAACATCTGAGAGTGAAGAAGAGGGTGAAAGAGGTTTTGAGAGTTAGCTAGAGTACTTACAATGAATACTAGGAGAGTTAAGCCTGTTCTTGGGTAAACAGTCAACTCTGTAAAACAGATTTTCCTTCTTCTTCATATAGTGAAAATTACCACGGAAGTGGAACCTTGGATGTAGATAGTTTTATATTATTGAACCAAGTAAATTGTGACTTTTTTATTTTCTACATCTACTTACCTGGAAAGTTTACAAAGCCTTATCAGTTTCTTGTGGTTAAAGATAACAGTATAGTAGCAATAACCCAACAAATTGTGACATAAGTTATCTTACCTTTGTTTAACACTCACCTAAATGTAATAAAATAACACAACTGAATGTATATTAATTAAGTGAATATAACATGCTGTTCTCTTTTTTGGGTTCAATCAAGCCATATATGTGACCACCATAAAAGCTCCTGTCTCTATTTCAATGTGTTTTTTGTGTTTTAGAGGAAAACCTATGAAGGCTTAGAAGATCATCAACCATGGGAGTTACGATTAGCTCCCACTTGTTCACTACTGCTCTGCTGACATTACTACTGTTGGCATTATTACATGTTCTCTTTTACTTCCTTCGAAGCAAAACATCACCATTACCAACCTTTTCTTTTCTTCTCATTATCAATCTTTTTTCGTCTCTGAAACCCTTCAACCTTCTTCAGCATCAGTTCCATTGCACCAAGTTTCTAGCGCTAATAATATTAAAGTAGCTACCAGGTAGGAGAAAGTGTGTCTAAAACATCTTTTTGAGATAATTTACGACTTAAGTTTTGTTCGATTTTGTGTCTCTGATATTTGTTACAACTTTTCTACTTCATTTGATCATGACTGTTATTGATTTCTCTATAGAAAAGGAGCAGCTCCAGGAGAGTATAAGATGGTTTGGAAAGAGCAAGAGCCGCTATACATGAAGTTGTTCAATCCAAAAACTATTCATCGTATAAGAAGAAAATTTACATTCCCACAAGTGTTGTTTACAGAAATCATGTGGCCTTTCACCAGTTAAGCTACGATATCCAGTACACGGTTCATGTGAAATGTGTATATATATAGCATACGCTTCCTGTATTCTGACATGGTGACCATTACTATTGCTTGTGATCAGGAGTCACATAGAGATGGAGAAAAGATTCAAGGTTTGGGTTTACAGGGAAGGAGAGGAGCCACTGGTTCACACAACACCATTGCATGAAATATATGGAATTGAAGGGCAATTCATTGACTAGAAGGAGAGGGGTAAGAGCTACTTTGCTGCTCACCACCCTACCAGGCTCATGCATTCTTAATCCCTGTGAGCGTCACTCAAATCATTTCCTACGTCTACGAACCCCACACCTTCGATTGTGACGAGCTCTAACATTTGATCAAAGATTATGTTCTTGTTATGGCTAATAGGTACCCTTCCTGGAACACATGGAGTTGATCATTTCTTGAATTCCTTCCATGGTGTTGCATGCCTTGGCCCCTCCAATACTATTGGTTGCATGCTTTGACCTTCCCTCTACTAAGTTAAAAATAGATGGCCACTCTTTTTTGTGCGCACAACATTGTGAGATTACACGAAGAAATTTTGGACAAAAGTTTGAGAATTCAACTATAAATAAAAGGCATGGTTGGAGATATAAAAAAATACCACTCTTTGCTAATCCTCTCATCCTTTCTTCACATATTTTCTGCATATGTGATGATTTTTGAAAGTCTTTTATTTTAGCTTTTGTACTTGTATATATTCTCCATATATTAGTAAAATTGTTCACCCTTCGTCTATGGACGTAAGTTATATTGACCGAATCACGTAAATCTTTATATTCTGTCCTATTTTATTTTGCCTATCTTTATTTTCGTTATTATTTTTCGGGCTATTAAATTCAACCGGTATCCGATCCAAGGATATTTACCTTAACAATCGGGTATGTGAAGAAGACAAGTGATGAAGTCGAAATGTTTTTATATAATTTGTTACTGATATGTTGGTGGATTAATTCACAAGCACCAGATATTTCAAGAAACTCTCCTGATCTCTACAAGAACTTCATTAGAGCCCTTTGTAATGCCAACAACTCTGAAGGGTTCAAGCCATAGGGAAACATTTCCATTCCAGAAATTAAGATCCCTGAGGGCAAGCTTAATATGCCTAACAAAGGCCTACGGCCGAGTAACCGGTCCATCTTGGCCTTCTTCGCCGGTGGCAGCCATGGCCCCATAAGAAAGATCTTGTTAGGCCACTGGAAAGACAAAGATCATGAAGTCGAAGTCCACAAGTACCTTGACAGGAAGAACAACTACTTCAAGTTGATGGGTAGCTCCAAGTTTTGTCTATGTCCAAGTGGATACGAAGTTGCAAGTCCTCGAGTGGTAACAGAAATCCAGTTGGGGTGTGTACCTGTCACCATATTTGACTACTATGAATTGCCATTCAGCGGTGTTCTCGAGTGGAGCAAGTTCTCGGTGCAGATTCCATCAGCTAAAATTCCTGAAATTAAAAACATCTTGAAAGGGATTCCACAGAGAAGATATCTCGTGATGCAGAAGAGAATACAAGTCAGGAGACATTTCATGTTGAACAGACCTCAGCCATTTGACATGCTATATATGATATTCCACTCTTTGTGGCTAAGGAGACTCAACTCGCACGTTGATTTTTATATACAAACATTGTTTAATAGTAAAACTTAATAAAATTTTTATTTTGATTTTAGTTATTTTAAAAATATTTGTAATGATAAAATCTTAAGTTTTTATTAAAATTTTTTATATAATTTATTATTAAGATTTGGGCTTATATGTAATTTTTTATAATTGCTAGACAAAATTTCTTTAAATTTTTAACATCAATTGTCTTTTGTTTTTAAATTTAAAGAATTCATCTTTTTAAAATATATTTATTTTATTATATTGTCAATTATTATTTTAATTAAACATTATTATTTTTAGTAAGTGTGCGGTTATTATAATTAATATCAAATAATTTAAAGTATAATATATAGTAAATAAAATAAATAATTCTTTAATAATTTTCTTTGGGGTGTACCTAAAAGAAGACAAAACCTTAGTTTGTTTGTTTTCATTTTTATTTTTAGTATTTTATTTTATTTTAAAATTTAATAAAAAATATATTTGTTTGAATTTTTAGTTTACGTTTTTATTTTGGTTTTTTCAGTTTTAAAAAATTATAAAAACTATAAAAAGTGGTTTTTGTTTTTTTTCTTGTTTATGTTTTTTTCATAGTTTGATTTACAATAATTTAAATATATGTTATTTATTTTTAAAATTTAATAAAATATGAATAATTTAATTAAATATTTTATATTTAATAAATTAAAATTATAAATTATTTAATTTTTATAATTAAATTATATGTAATTAAAATTTAATAATAAATAATTCATATAATTAAATAAATATTAATTTATAAATAAAATTTTTATTTTTAAATTATTTAATTTATTAAAATAACATAATTTTATTAATAATTTGTTAACAAATATTATATAAGAGATTAAATAAAATTTTTAATTAAAAGTTTTATTATTATCAAGAATAAAATATAACTATATTAATATTAATAATCAAATAAAATTTTATTTTTATTAAAATCAAAAACTAAAAATGAAAAAAAAAAAGAAATGGAGCTAAATCGGTCCTTAGAATTCGTCTAATAAGATTCGACCCGAATGACAATACAACTATCCATGTACCCTAAGCTTTCCATTTTTCCGCTGGTAGACGCGCGAAGTAGGAACATAACGCACACACCAGGTTCAATGATACTTTCTCGGTCTTCGAATCAAAATTCAAAGCGAAGAATCTGAGGGGACACATACACACTCTCAAAACTTGAAAAGGGTTTTCGATAATGGAGTGGAAGAGCTCGGAGGAGCCATATGTGAACACTAGCACATCACACAGCTCTTCTTCTATTCCGGCCAGCGAAAGCACTATCTGGGCTGACGCTTCTCCGCTTCTTGAAGCCGCCTGTAGAGGTTCGATGTGATTTTTCTCTTTATTCTGTTCAAGATTCAATCTTTTTTTTCTCGTTTTTCTTTTGTTTTTCCGACTTTCTCTTTTCCCAAAACGGGATTAGTATTAGTCTATTTCTTTGTCTCAGACTAGTAAAGTTTTCCCCTTTTTGTTGTTTTTATAATCTTTAATCCGAAGCTTAAGTCTTGAGGTATGGTTTTGCTTGGTAATGTTTGGGTTTAAGTAAGCTTTCGAGTTTGCGTATCTTGTTTATCAGATTCGTTTTTATGTATTATTTTATTCTGTTGATTCCTTAGTTGTTGAGTAATCGAAAGGGGATAAGGAGACGAAAAAGAAAAATGCGAATACTTTATCAATGCTCCATGAGTGCAATTATTGAAAAATTGCTTGAACAAGCATAGTATTGCTGTTTTCAATGATTGTACTGTGAGATGCTGAACTTGTTATATGGAAACAAATACTTTTGGTATACCTACTACTTGGTAGCATTGTGATTTAGTCTCTGAATTCTAGTTTTCTGTTTCTGAATTAATTTTCCTTCATCAATGTCAATATTTTCTTAGTTAGTGAAACCTTTGGCTTTTCTTGATAACTTGCAGAAGTAATCAGATTAATTGCTTCTTTGATTCAAAACCAGAAGAGTAGCGAAGTTAGTGATACATATTAACAAATTTCATGTTCTGAATAACCTGGCTGCTGTGTGCCTTGCAGAATTTTCTGTCCAGTACACCTGCAAATTGCATGTGAACCTTAGTTTTCTTTCTGAAAATTAATATATAAATGTTTGATTGCAGAACTCCAAGAAGGTGAGCTCATTCATGGAGAGAACTTCAATCTTTTTGCTGCCATGTCTGCTCTGGAGGTGCTGCTGAAATTAAATTTTATTTAATGATTTATTTTCTTTCTTTAATGAGGAATGCATTATATAGCATAGAGAGAAAGAAAAAAGTAAAAAGGAAAAAGAACACTTAGTATGATATCTTCTTGCAGCTAGAGTATGATATCTTCTTGCAGCTAGGTTTCTCCAACACTTATGATTTCAAATTACAATGAAGAAGTTATGCCATTCGCTAGTGCAACACCACAAGGTGTGGTCTTGTGCAGACTTGATTTAAGAGCTTTTAACTTCCTATTTTGGTCTTGAATTATAAGTAATACTAGTAATGCTCTTAGCTGCCTGTTGAAGGAAAAATGCTTTTCTGGATTTGTCCCGATTTCCTGGTTTATCTGCATTTGTGAAAACTATGATACCATTTTTTCTATGTCGAGCTTGTTAAGTTCCTTCCGAGATTCTGATCCTTTTACTTCTATTTCTTGTGTTTTCTGTTTTCTTTTTCCTCGTTCATTCTAGATTATGGACCCAAAGATGGATTCTGGAATTGTTAGTAGATACTGCTCTGTTGATGAAGCAATTGAAGATGGTGCTGCTCCAGTTCCTATTAGCTTTGATAAAACAGAAGATGTCCAATGCATCATTGATATCATGGATCATCTTTTAGCATGTGAGGTACTTTGTAATCCATTGATATCATGCTTACCAGCTCTTGATTATGCTGCTCATTATGAAATGCTGGACTTGCAGTGACGTCTCAAGGTACCTGGGTAAGATTACTCTGGTTTACTGTCTCCGGAAATGCAAAATAGTTTAGTGAAAAGATCGTCTTGTCTATGCTCATACCTCATTCTTTTGGGCATGCTTTTAATATATGTAGATTATCTTTTATTTGTTCTTTTAGGAACAAAGAGTGTAAAATTATATGAGGTCTATGATGCTTGTTGTTTATTATACCCGCTCTAGCCTCTTGATTGTTTCACATTGTTTTAATTCTTATATTGTTTGTAAAACTCGTTGGCCTTTGGTCACGGTGGCTGAAGGTTTAGGCTGATTAATAGATAAGAAAAGTTACTTATGAATTATAGTCCTTATTTACAGGCAACATGGCACAAGGGTCATTCGTTGGCGCAAACAGTTTTTTCATGTATGTATCTTCTGCGACCTGAGAGGACATCAACACATGCCTTACTACATTCTTATTGCAAAATCATTCGTGCAACCTGCAAGGCTGTTGTTTCAGTTGTTTCTGATGCTCGTACACATGAAGTAAAGTATTCTAATCACTCCTTTGGCCTCTGTTTATGTTAGATTCTTTAATTCTTCAACTCTTTTTGAACTCCAATTGTAAGGTTGATTTCTTGATGTAAAATCTTGGTCCATGCTTTAAACATTTCTGAGTTAACGCTTGCATTTGTGGGATGCATTATATTTTGGCTTTCCATTTAACTTTTCGGTTCACAGGAAGAAGATCTTTTCACAATGTCTTATGGCCTTCCCTTGAATGGGGATGGAGATGAAAAATGTTTATCATTGTTAAATGCTGTTGAAGAAAATATATCGCGACAATTGCGTGCTTGTAAAACATCGTCAACCAAAAGAAGAGTAACAGAGGGTATTTTTCTCACTTTTATCTTTGAAATAGCGTGAATATGAAAGATGTTGAAACAAGAAGCATAAACATAACACTAATGAACTGTTAAAATCTCATCTCTTTTCTGGAGCAAAGAAACTTGGTAAAACTTTTAGGAGCCATGTTTCCTACAAATCTTTTGCCAAAGAATGCTAGTTAAGAAGTTTAAATATGTTTCTCTTGACTGATATTGTAAACTTTTCATTACTGGCACAGATGTAGAACCATTACAAACTAATCTTGATCTGGAGGAAGGTTATTGCAAAGCTTTATTATGCCGCTTACGCTTTCGTAAGGTCTTATTCTATGTTGCTCTTTTTTAGTTGTTGGAAATAATGTGGGATTCTGCCTCTAGACACTTTTGCATTCTTTCAAGTTTTTGCCTACTCATAATTAATTATTAGCTTGTTCAGTTACGAGTTCACACTTCCAGCAAAGATACGATGCCACATATTACTTTAAGGAACCCGGAGTCCTTTTCTTAGTGCCCAAAATAATTTTGTTGCAAGAAATTGATGAATACATTTGTGATTTCTGAATGATAGCTTTTTAAAATGTTGAAACATGGGATTAGTTAATCACGTCTTCCATCATTATTAAAGAATCCTTTGTGCTTACCATTAACCTTATACCTTCTCTATTGATATAAACTAAATCTGCTTTGAAATGCTCTTCTAATTTCTCTTGTGCATCATTTAGATTGCTTGAGAAGTTGCATGAACTAGTTGTTTGTTCAATGTAATTTCTTCCTTTTATTTGGCCTAGCCTAACATGCTGGAACTTCAGAATTGACTACATTCTACTATTAGTCTTAATTATTCTGAAAAGAGTTCTTGCCCCAGCGGTGGATCTCTGCAGAATGCATATTGTAGCTTCTACTTATGTTTTCAATTCCTCGCGTTAACTTTCATTCTGTATGCTTGCTTGAACTCAATTTTATTTTATTTTATTTTCCTCCCATGTATATGTCCTCAGATTCTGTTACTTTCTATTTATAACGACTTAGCTACATATAAGTTACCATTTCTCCTTTACTCTCAGCATTTTTTCCACCTTCTCACCTCTATGAAGCGACCCCAAGGTAGAGGTCTGGAGTTGGCTAGAAAACATATAGCTGCATGCATATCGGAGTTGAATTTCATCCGCAAATCATCAGAATTCCTTGTGTCCCATGCTTGTGGAGCTTGTGAAGGCAGTAAAGATGAAAAAACAACTGCCTCTGGTCGTCTACCAATCGGATTTGATGCTAGTGTAAACACTAGAATCTCTGCTCCCACTCCACCACGTGCAATTAAATTGCTGTCCTGGAAAAATGTGAGTACTTTGTTCTCTCTGCTAACCACTTATTTCGACATATGTTATCTATTCTGTTAAAAGGTCCTTTCTATCTTCTGACAGGCTATTCAATACTTTGAAAAACTGCTTTGTGATCTTGATTCAGTATGCTCCTATTCATTGAACCCATCTCTGGATGTTCTTTTGCGCTTTGTGGTTCAGTTCCAAAAAGCTGAACCTGATCTGGTTGCAAGAGCACATCTCCAGGTTAACTCTTCTCACAATGCCTAAGAGTGTTAGTTGTTTCTCTATCATTAATGTCTGAACTTTCAACATTGACAACCTCTATCAGCTTCTTCTTGTTCAAGATGGTAAACTTTATGGTCGGGATCCTATCTTTGCTGTGATTGCTAGAGCTGCAGGCTTACCTGATGTGACAAGGGACCACACGATTCAGAGGAACGAAAATGTTGTACAACTTGGACATGTAAGACAATTCGATCAATATAACATGTTTGACTATATCTAAGCTTTAGTTTTTATTGTTACTGCATTTCTAATTTCCAGTTGTTAATGCCTTTGATCTACTTTCTACTTTCTGTTCTCAATATCTTCTTAGTTTAAGCATTTCCATTGCCCTTAATATATTGTCATGTGATGTGATGCAGCTAGTGATAAATATGCTCAAAATTCTTTGCACAAATTCAGCATGGCAGAGACGTAAGCTTGGAAAAATTTTACAAGATTGGCGAGTTATCTATGTTCAGGTTTGTTGTTGCCATTTTCTTTAGTTTTGCTCAGGGAGGTTGCCTTTTAATATTGAGGTTAACTAAAAACTTCAAATTGTAACTTTAATGTTTTTGTAGAAAATATTTCCTTGTCCCACAATTTGACTTAGTGGCATGCCTAATTTTACAAACTAATTGAAGTTTAAACCTTATTCTCTAGAAGGATCATGATGGTTCTTGAAGTCCTTATTTCATCAGTTTTCTCTTGCTCATACTCCAGGTTCATTTTGGAGCTGTGGACATTTTCTTGACATTTTGTTTTGTCAATATACCCTCTTTCTGTGCTTATAGAATTATCTTATCGAATTATTTTAGCTCCACAATTTGCAATCTTCTTGAGCTTGTTTTAACTAATAGCAGTGTATAAATTCTTCCATTACCGGATTATTATGATTGACATTGGGGCTTGGCATTAGTAGTTAATTTTTTGCTCCTTTATTTGTTTTACAGCTAGAACTTGCTTTTAGAAAAGAGTTTGAAGAAGTCCCCAGTGTGTTGGATTATGAGGTATTGACGCCTTCCTTTTGGTAGTTCACTTCTTGACATGTATGATCTAACTTCCATAAACATGCCTATCAATTCATGATTGAGGAGAGTGAGGGTTTATCTGCTTCATATATGTTTTTGATTTCGGATGTAACTGTCCACTACCAAAAGTCACACTTCAAGCACTGTGGCTACTCGTTTGTCCAATTCATTTACTTGGATTTTATTTTCACCGGATTTTATTTTCACCAAATAGAAATAGACCTAGATTGTTTTCCTGTGAGTAAATCTATGAGATATTGGTTTTGCAGAATGTTACTATGAGAATACTAAAGAACATCCTTACTTGGGTTGAGGAGCAAACTTACTGGATTGCTTACCGGTTTCTCATTCTGGGTTTTGAATTAGAGCTCTATTCTCCCAACGAGTATTGCATGGTATATTGGTATTTGTACATTGTCCTATGCAAGCTTGCAGAGAAAACACATCTCAAGATGACATTAAGTGAAGGTACTGCAAGCTGTACATTGTTCCATTTGCAAGAATAGTTGTTTGTGCAAGTGATTTTGGTTATTACGTAAAAGAATGCAATGCAGTTTACTTGTCCCCACTTGGCAGTTTGTATGGAGGATTTTTTGTATTGGTAAAGATGATGATTATGATCGCTTAATAGGAATAATAAATATTAATCCTTAAGCTATGTTTGGTTGGATGTCAGGTTTTTAATGAAATAAAATGGAATGTAACGGAATGAAATGAAATAGTTTTTAATGAAATGGAATGTAAATGGATGTGATATTAGAAAATTATTGTTTGGGAGAGATAAAAAGGCTCATAATGTAATATAATGAAATGTTGTTTGAAAGAAAGGTTTATAATATAATACAGTGAAAGTTGTTTATTATTTTACATTCCATCTTAAACCTTCCAAATCAAAAGTTTATTAATTTTACTGTTTAGGATAGAATGAGATCTAATATGAAACTCTTCTCTTTCATCCCGTTTTATTTCATTCTATTATAAGCTCTCTTCCTATACGATGAAATGATATTACATTTCATTACATTCCATTCTATTAATAAACTCTCAACTAAACATAACTTTAGAAATGAAAGATTCAGTTACTAATTCCTTTTCTTGGTTGGTTGCTATACTAAATAGCCATTTTTATTTTTTAACTTGCAGACTTTTTGTTTTTTCATTGCTGACGTTGCAATTAACTTGCATCAATCTAATTGCTCATGCATCTGATGATCAGCTAAACAAAAAGGAAAGAAAAGAAAGGATTCCCCAAAAGATCTGGCTAGAGAAACTCGGATCCCACCCTCTGTCATGTTTCTTCAATGCCAAATATGTCTCGCCGAAGGGCTCACACTGGTATTATGGTTTCTTGTTCTGCATTTGTTTTACAATATTAATAATAGCCTGGTCTAAGATGTTAGCTGGAGAATTATTCCTAACTTGAACTGGCTTTATTGCACCCAAATGTTTATGAGATTTTTTTCGATCTTCCCAGCTGCTTGCTGCTTTAAGGAATGAACTCATGGTTTTACAAAGTCCTAACCCGTTCAATTCTGAACACGAGGTAAGCGTATGATTTCTCTTTTTAAGTCCTGCCTGCATTAGATGTTTGTACGATAAATCATCATTTTCTTCTGTTCAATAGTTTACTTGTATACATTTGGAGAAACTGATCAAGTGACTGTCTCTGAGAAAAAGTGTCTTCCCTGCAGAAGCATCCATAATATACTGATTAGAGAGCTACGTATCATTCTTCTCATCAGATTGTATTGTTTTCCAGAGATTTGTACAGCATTTTGAGCTTCTACAAAAAGCCTGTATTCCTGACCAGATTCCATATCCGTTGTTCATGGAATCTACTTCTCACGTACTCTTCTCAGTAAGTAGTCCATAATGTTTGACCAACTTTCATTGCTATGGCCTATTCCATTCAACCTTCATATTCTTCTTTATCTAGACTATAGTCATGTACAACTACTTCAAGGATGCTCTGAAGATTGCGAAGGAGCTCAAAAGCAGTTTCTCAAATGACCCTGACAAATTGGCTGAACTCCGGCAACTAGAGCAGGTTGCGGAACATAATAGCATTGCATTCAGCATCATTTGTCGCGTAGGAGGTCTTGACCGGTCACTTAAGGTTTCTTTTGAACCAATCCACCATCCATATTTTGCAACCGCTGTTGTCAAGAGATCCTGAATGTTTCACTTCCCCACCAAATTTTGAGATGCTTTACATATTTCAGTCTCTTTAGCATAGGCGGTACAGCAATTGTAACATTTTGTAATTTTCTCAATTAAAATTCTTTCATTTCATGTCGTTATGAACTATATATACAAGGGTCTAAAATTAGAAAACAGATAATAAATTTTCAAGCTTTAACAATTTTCTCCGATTATTACATACTCAAAAGTTTGAAGCCTTGCTTGAATTTGATTACTTCTACAAATCAAGAAGATTGTATAAACTTGCTGCTTTTGATTACCCTTTTCCTGAACTTTCTTTTCTGCCTCAATTATCTGTTCAAGTCATGAACTTGTTGACCACTGTTCAGTGGTTGAAACTGATTATATCAGAGGTATTTCTTTAGTCCATGCAGGTTACCATCATGGGTCCAAAAGAGCAAGTTTGAGGTATAAACTTTGCCGGTTGTTTAAGCATGTTTTAATGTTTCACTTTCAGGTTTATTGTCTTCTGCTACAAAAATTATTACATCAAGACAAACTTTTCCATTGTTTTTGCATTAATGTCTGCCTCATGTCAAGCCTTCACCTCCTGATCTATGTCAATTAATCCTACAAATGAAATGTGTGCATGTCATCATATGAATTAACTAATATATTGTAGGCCGAAAGGTGGGTCTGAGAGTTAATAGTTCAACGACTCCCAGCTGTTGATGCTGTTATTACAACATATATGTCTTAATGCCGCTTTTGACTACTCCACATTACGAGTTCAGCAATGACCAAAGTAAATCTACCGAACCCCTTTTGCAGTCTCATTCATTGCTCATATGCTTAATAAATAACTAATAAGTAAATGAATTCCCTATTCTAATTTGTGAATTATTATAATGTTTGAAAAAGATTAACAAAATTAATTAAATTCTTTTAGCCTTTTTTTAATTTATAAAAATTGTTCCAAAAAAAACATCAATTTTGAAAGAATAATTAAATGTTAATAAATATATTAATTTTTATAAGATTAAATTTGTGTCCAGGTGGAAGTGGGTCCTTTTATCTTTAACATAGGACCCACCAAATTATGGACACTAAGGTAGATGGCAACAGACAGCCAATAAAAACAGAACTCATGTGTCTTGCATTTAGCGTCCACTGACTGGCACTGCAAAGAGAGTACTAGTTCAAGTGGCGGTGGGGCAATCTAGTAGGGGTGTGTACTTTATTCTCATTTTTAACATCAAGGGTACGATCGTCTCTACTCGGATGGGAAGTGGGTTGAATCCCAATCACCGCAGGCAAGCAAGCTGTCTTCCACGTGGCACTTAATTCTTCTGTGATGATGTATCCTATATATTATGCCCCTTGATCTTGCATATAATTACGCGCTTGTACGATATGCAGAAGAGCCAAACTGAGAGGTAAAAGCGGAATGGAAAGTCAAAGTGGACGTCCCACTTAGCTGGCAAGTGGGCACTATAAATTTATTATAAGTCTTTTAATGTTTCTTTTTCTTTCAAATATTATATATATACATATCACTCTCATCATTTAATTCATAATAAATGATAACATACATAGGTCAATCCTCCTAAATTCAAAGTCAGTAAATACATGAATTATTGAGTCGATTATAATTAATTGAATTTAAAAATTATTAAAATTTAATTTAGAGTCAATAAAATGTGCATATTTAAAAGTTTTATATGTTAATTTTAATTAAAATTAAATTAATTTGTTACAATATAAAAAGTTTCAACAATCACAACCAATAAATATATTCGACTTTGTAAGTTTGTTAATATTGTTGTCACAAGTTCTCTAATTTTGACTTAATATATATTAAAAATTTGATAATTCTCATTTTTCCTATTATTGAATTAAAATAAACGAAAGAATTATTACTTGAATATGTATATTTAGAAAAGATGCTATTTGGTTGTTGTTTTTTAATCTTATAAATAACACTTCTTCGAACAAAAAACAAGTTAGTTATTTGGACATTGACTATAATTCAATACATTACCTGAAAATCGTGAACAGACACTGATGTTCAAGACTAGGTTGTTGATCTAATCAGAATAGGGTGGGGTTTGATGAAAATTATGGACACGTGGCAAAATCGCAAAATCAGAAAAGGAAGAGGAGCAAGAACAGGTGAGTAGGACATATAGTAGAGGATGAAAACCCCTTTTGTGACAGGGTTGGGGAGGAAAAAAAAGGCAGTACAAGTTCTTACAGTGCCGTATTCTGACACAACCAACCAACTAATCCCGCCAAAAAGGAGAGAGAAAAACAGATTAGGATTAAAAACTAAATAAAAGAGACAAACGTTGCATATAATAAAATATAAAATAATTAATTAAGACAAGAAATTAGAATTATTGCATTAATAAAGAATGAATAATGAAAATATATTAAAACTACTGCAACGCCGACGACTCAACAGAACCGAAGTTTCCTCATTTCTTTGTTTTGTCTTTCTTTTTGGGCATATTTCTCTGGTCACAGCTCATATCCATTCGATCCTCCTACTTTTCCACGCTCCTCTACTTCTCTTCTCACCGACCAATTTTCTTTTTCCTCACAGATTTAAGCTCTCTGGCAATCTGAGTCATCATCTGATCTCTCTTTCTTTCTCTGGGTACGTGTTTCTTTTTCTGTTTTGTGTGTGTATTGGTGTGTCCTTGCGACGTTCTTTCTTTCCTTTTTTTTTTTTTTTTGCTTTTGGTTTCTGAACTTGGGTTGTTTTTTATTAATCTGGGTTCTGTTTTCTGGATCGATGTGTTGTTCACCAGTCGTAAAAGGTGGTGTCTTGAGTTTTGTTTCTGTGGGAAGTTTTGACCTTGAAGTCAGCTTGTTTTTGTTTGTTTTGCGTGCTTGCCTATGAACAAATCCCATCTTTATTGCTGGGTTCATTTCTTTGGTTTCAAATCGTTTTAACCTCCGATTTAGTGGTAAAAGAAGGTTAAAGTCGGAACCTCTCTTTTGGTTTCCCGGTACCCTTTTGTGTGGATGATACATAGTTATTTGGATTTGCGAGTGGGACATAGCAACCAACTTCTTGTAGTGGTTGAGGGAGCGATGTGGCTACTGGTTAATGTGTGGCGACGTGGCATCTCATGAATCTATATTGATCTCCAGTTTGAACCTTGTAAGATTAATGTCAAGGGTCTAACCATGACGAGCTGTTGTTAATGATTAACAAACATTATGATGATTGAACTGTTTTGCTTGGCGGGACTGAGGAGTTATTTGCGATAATGGCATTGATTGTTTGACGGATTCTTGTAGGATTGTACGATTGAGGAGATAGAATGTCAGGAGGTGGTACGCAGAAAAGCATTAGGAAAGCACTTGGAGCCTTGAAGGATACAACCACTGTCTCATTGGCTAAAGTCAATAGTGGTTATAAGGTACTAGTAATTGTGCATGTTAAATGACCACAACTTCGTGATTATGCGGTAGTTGATGTTTAATAATTGCTACTGCCTTTTGGGTTCTAATGAGTCCATTTTGGTTTCGACGTTTAATGTTGCAGGACTTGGACATTGCTATAGTTAGGGCCACCAATCATGTTGAGAGACCTGCAAAAGAAAAGCACATTAGAGGTAATTGCTCTGCATTAGCTTTAGCTCATGTTTTGAAGCAGGATATGCTGCGCATCTATGATGCATCATGTTACTTAAGACAGTGCTGGTGAATGATTTCTTACATATCTCTTTGCAGCAATTTTCGTATCCATTTCAGCTACAGTGCCACGAGCCGATGTTGCATACTGCATCCATGCTCTTGCCAAACGGCTGTCAAAGACTCATAATTGGGCGGTGTGTGCCTCATATATAGCACACTTAATAATGAGATGAGAGTTTTTCCTTTATTGTTTATTAGTCATAAAACTTCGAAAATTTGGCTCTCTTTCTGCACTATGATCTGTATGAACTTGGATTTTGCTACCTTCCTCTGTAACTTTATTCTGTTTGTTTGATTGCTTTGTTTCGCATTTAGGTTGCACTGAAAACTCTAATTGTGATACACCGTGCTCTGAGGGAAGTGGACCCCACTTTTCATGAAGAGCTCATTAACTATGGCAAAAGCAGAAGCCATATGCTTAACATGGCTCATTTTAAAGATGATTCTAGTCCAAATGGTAGTTTCTTCTTCTCTTGGTCAGATGGTTAATCTGAGTGAAAGATTGTAAATGATGTTTACTGCTGTTATATCTGGCCAGCTTGGGATTATTCTGCCTGGGTTCGCAGTTATGCCTTATTTTTGGAGGAGAGGCTGGAATGCTATCGAATATTGAAGTATGATGTGGAAACAGATCGACCAGTATGAACTTTTCTTTCAATATTTTAGTCTTCGTTTTTTTCCGCCTGATTTCTTATTGGAGAAAGTGGGGTTGCTGCTATCTGTTTTGTGATTTGGTTTCATCTTGACATTACTTGTGGAAGTAATCACTTAAGAACTATGATGTTGGGTTTGATTTTAGCTCTTAGATTCCTTAATCCACATCGATGCACTTCTGAAGGCTCAAACTGGAAAGTTTTCTTCTTGTAATTTTTATCATAAAAGGTTTTCACACTCCTGCGGCAAAAATAGTAAAGCTGCATTACTATGCACATTTGGAATTGGAGTTTAATTTGCTTTGCTTGGAGAGATTGCTATAGTTTAATTTTAGCTTTTCTTATACTGATACAAGATCTAATCAGACCCTTAACTTGTTGAATCTATTAGACGATATATTGGCTAGATTATGATTGTGAAACTTGTTGCAGAGGACAAAAGAACTAGACACAGGTGAATTGCTGGAACAGTTACCTGGATTGCAACAGCTACTTTACCGTGTTCTTGGTTGCCAGGTAATTTTAAAAATAAGTTAAACTCATCTAGCATTAATGATGTCTACTGACAATTAATCCCCTCATTAAATTTCCATCAAGGCTAGAACTCTTTGATATACATTCTTTACTTTTCCTTATCTTTTCAAGTTCTCTTATCGGCGGTCATTCTTTTGTATCTTGTTGCAGCCACAAGGGGCAGCAGTTAATAACTTTGTCGTTCAATTAGCATTGTCTATGGTAAGTTCTGTTCATGCCGGTTCATTTTGACCAGTGGACAATGTCAAGATGGTTTATATTTTTTCTAATTTGTTATTTGTCTTCCCATTAACACTAGGTTGCTTCTGAAAGCATTAAGATTTATCAAGCTATAAGTGATGGTACTGCCAATTTGATTGACAAGGTATCCAATTGCACATATCATTTTGATCAGGAGCTAGATACTTTGCAAATTATTTAATGATTACAATTTTTTTGAAGCCAGTTCTTTGAGATGCAACGTCTAGATGCTGTGAGGGCCCTGGACATATATAGGAGGTCTTGCCAGCAGGTTGAAAATCTTTTTAGAAAGTCGTCGTATTACTGTTTATGTCATCTCTATGTGGTTAACAATTATATGTTTTGATGTAATGCTTTTACACTCTCTTTGTAAACAGGCTGAAAGACTCTCCGAATTCTATGAGATATGTAAAAGTATGGATGTGGGAAGGGGAGATAGATTTATTAAGATTGAGCAGGTTCACATTCTCACTTGTGTTTTAGAGCATGTTTTTTTCTTCTATAATTCCCTTTTTTTGGTAACACATTTACCAAAAGTAAATATTTATTGCTGATGTAGCCACCTACTTCATTCCTACAAAACATGGAAGATTACATTCAAGAAGCTCCACGAATGTCAACAGTACGCAAAAATCAGGTATAGAAGTGTTTCTACTTCGTATCTTCTTTTTGACGAGAATTACAAAATAGTAATAAGTATATCATAGTGTTGACTGTCAGTAATGGGTATACCATCCAAATTTAACTACAGTTGTAATCTGATAAACTTCTCAAAATCAGTCTAATTGACAAGGAGGTTGACATCTTGTTAGTTCATCCTCAGTCCATGTTATCATTTACTCTCATATACCCATGATTAAGTTAGCTGAAATGATGCGAGTTGCATATGCTGTTATTATGAAACAATGTATCTGTAAATAATAGTATCACCTTATACTATTTGAACATTTGAATTGGTTTTGGTTAGTGGTTTTGCACACCTAAGTTCTGTAATTTTTCTAACAATGTGAACTTTTGGAAAGCAGGTTGCCGAAAACAAAATTGCTGCTCCCAAGGAAGTTCTAGCGATTGAATACAAGAAGGAAGAGGAAGTAAAGGAAGTAAAGGAGGAGGCGACACCCTCTCCGCCCCCACCTGAACCCACAAAGGAGCAAGCGCCTCCTGTTCAACCACCTGATTTGTTGGTAATGGTCTGAGACTCAAATCCTTCATTCCAATTATTGTTTCCGGATGCTTTGGCCTTACGATGATGTGCCCTTTCAAATCCTTTTTGGCTCCAGAACTTGGATGACCCTGTGCCAGCTGCTTCAGAACTAGATGAAAAAAATGCCCTGGCTCTGGCTGTTGTTCCAGTTGGTAAGTTGACCTTCCAAAGTATACAGTCCTTACTCACAAGGTTGAGAAATCATGCTGGTTTTGGATTTTTGTGGAACAATATCAATATCCATATCATCTTTGAATACCTAAGCATGGGCCAGCCTGGCTGATGAAAAGCTCAATGTCTCCCAGTCTATCTCTTGCAACATTGGACTGGCTATCGAAACTTGAGTTAACAAAACAAGACATGAGATGTTTTTTCAGGAAACTAAAGTGTTAAGAGATAACCAAACTTCTTCAAGGTTCAGTCCTGAACTTGAAGAGATTGCATCTCTATATCTATGTGGCAAACTAACTTTGCTTTCCAACTTGACCCAGAAATATACTGCCGCAACTGCTCACATGAGAGGGGACCATGAATGTGCAAGTATTTTGTGATAAAATGACTCAGGATACAAAGTTTGACTTTAGGAATCGATTCTAGGTTTGAAATAAAATGCCAAAAGATGAACCCTGAAACGTTCAGAAAATTTCACTGGGGTTGCAGAACTAAGTTTGATTGTCATATCCTCCATCTTAGTAGCTTGTTCCAACTGAGAGCTATTTTAATGCTATTGTGTTTTCATTGCAACAGCTGACCAAACTAGTGCTACTGTTCCAACGCAAGTGAATGGAACTACGGGCTGGGAACTTGCACTTGTTACAGCTCCAAGTTCAAATGAAACTGCCGCAGCTACTAGCAAACTGGTATCTTTACTGCTATTGATTCCCTGTTTGCCCTTGTATTGTCATGAGTATAATTTGAATGCATGATAACTACTGCATGAGCTAATGCTTTTCATTCTTCATTTGAAAGGCTGGAGGTCTAGATAAACTCACATTGGACAGCCTCTATGATGATGCTATTAGAAGAAGTAGTCAACCAGTAAGTTACAATCCTTGGGAACCATCCCCTGTGGTTGGTCCTATGATGCAAACAACATATGACCCCTTCTTTGCTTCCAATGGAGTGGCTGCACCCCATTCTGTTCAAATGGCTACAATGGCCAATCAACAACAGGCTTTCATGTTTTATCAGCAGCAGCAGCAGATGATGATGATGAATACCCCTCAACAACAGCCTTCAAATCCTTTCTCGAATCCTCATGGAGCCAATGTTTATCCATACGGCCCACGAGCACCACCCGTCAATGCATACAATCCCTATTCAGGCCTTTATTAGATTCTTCACAGAACGAATACATTCTTCCTCCCGAAACAGTTTCGAAGATAAAGCACAGCGGATTGGCCAGTTTTGGGTTTGATATCTGCGATAGATTGGAAAGCAAACAGATTTGTACCATATGATCGTATGTGCAGTAGCCAATTAGAATGAGATTCTTTATTGAATAATTAGCAAGAGGAAAGGGTTTGATTTAGTTGTAATTTACTTGATGAAGGTTAGTAATAATGAATTTGAGACAATTTTCTCACCTGCTTTACTGTTCATGTTTGCTTAAGTAGGAATTCTTTAAACTTTTGTTGTAACAGTAGAATATTGTAATGTTTGAACTTTGGAGATTGTAAGTTTTACTTTATTGATGATAGAGATGATATTTAATTCTTGTTGTCGTAAAAATTTAAGCAATGAACAGAATCAAAGCTCATTGTTCCAGTTTTATTAGCAGTTCCCTACATGGTATAGCTACGTCTTGTTTGTTGCTTCTAGCTGGTTTTGCCTTACTCTCCCAGTTTTCATTGGTCTTGCCTAGCTGGCAACAATTACTTTCTGATGTTGTAATTTACATCGTTGTAGCTTTTACCTGCAGAACGAGGCAAGCAAACAATTGCCTGTGAGAAACAAAATCTGGTTTCTTGTTACCTTGGTTTAGTAAATTCCCTTTTAGAACAACTTCCTCCCACTCAAGCCACTTGGTTACAGTCACTGCACTTCTTGGCTGCGGTATGAAATCCAAACTCTTTTTGTGGCTTTGAAAAGGCTTTCTTTCACTTCTTGCAAAAGTGACTAAAGTGGAGAAGATGAGAAAGGCAAAGGTTGTCCATGTACTTGTGTATGAGAAATTCTAATCTTAGAAAATTTGGTACGAACTTCTGGTAAGAGTTGGTCCTAAACTACCCGTAGTTTGTTGCTTGCACGTGTTGATGTGAACAAGATGGTTTCCTTCAATCACAATGACAAGAAAGGACATTTATGATGTTACATGGCAATGCAATTAGTTAGAGATCCTTCAACTTGTCTGTACACAAACTTGACAGGAAGCCCTTCTTCCTTCTTCTTGCCAGGCAAACTTTCCCAAACTTAGAAAGCAGTCAATTTAGATTTGTGTATGAGCTTTGATGTACATAACCTAATTTAACTAACTTAAAATCTACACTGATTTGTGAAGAAGGACAATGCTAATTATCAACACAAAGGCCCTCTTTAAGGTCTAATTTCATGGAGACGAATTGTTCATGAATTTTTGGTATTAGAAAAATGAAAAAAGTTTATTTAACTCTAGTGTATGAAAGTAATCAAAATGATACCTTTCCAATAAACTTTTGAACTTGTCATTTAAAAAATTATGTATACGAAGAAGCTAACAACAATAAAAGATTGTTCCATAAGTACACACTTAACTTGACGTTGCAGGACTAAACCAACTTGACTTGTGGGTCTGTTCTAATGATTAATTATTAATAATTAACTAATTAATTAATCAACACAACTCGATAAATATCTCAATCATTACCAAATCTAACAACGCAAAAGAGGAGTGAGAAGCAGCAAAGCTAATGCAAAAGCAACTGCCACCACTTAGCTAAACCTCGAAACAAAGACCAGAACTTTAGCCTCAAAACCCCTTCAGTGACCGAATTCCAGAAACCCCATCAGCTCTTTTCATCAAATTTCTAGAAAAAAAAGGAAGCTTTCGATCCTGATATCCACTGAATCTTTCCATTTCCTCTGTTTCTCAGTACATAGGAGGAAGAGGGAAAAAGCAACAAGAACTTCAGAAGGAAATGTCTTGGATTTTCAGGTCTCTTCAATCGAACGATCGGGATTCTTCCACGTCGTCACCGGAACGGCAAATGTCCGATGGAGAGCCGGAGGAGGAAGAAGAAAGGACCCCCGAGAATCGTGGCGGAGTGAAAGAGGACTTTTCGGTGATTGGAGAAACAATCGGCAGGCAGCTCCGTGGCGTCGCCAACTTCCTTGCTCCGCGGCCGTCATCCTCTGTTGTTGAGGATAACTATCTGCCGATGGTTTCTCCTGCGTCGTCGTCGCCAGCCCTTCTCGGGATCCGTAACGATCTTGCGGAATTGACAGGAAGCTTGAAGAGCGGGCTTTCTTTGCTCTCAGTTGGCGAGATCTCGAAATTCACTTCCAATATTTTGAGCTTTGATCAGACTGATAAAGATGTTGAAGAAAAAGATAACGATAAAACCGGTGATGATGACGGTGACGAGGAGTACGTGCCAGGGATAACGGAGGATGTGATTAACTTTGTTAAGGAGATTTCGAGAAGGACTGAGTATTGGACTGATTTTCCATTGTCGCTGGAAAATGGTAAAGATTCAATTTTGTGGGCTTTTGAGTTTGTGGTGAACATAATTTCATGGTGGGTGGGTTTGTTGAGTACGGTTGATGCGATTCAAGTTTGGCGAAAAATTTTGTAGCTTTTTCAAATTTCTGCTCTGATAGTATCAATTGTTACTGCTAAATTGAATTTGAGGAGTCAGTATCTGTAATGTGTAAGCATTAGCATATATAGGCGAGTATTTGGTACCAAATTCTGCTCAGAGTTAGAGTCTGTGTTGATGCATTAGGTGGTGGCAATTTGAGTTGGTTGGTTCATTACTTTTTGCTCTTATGGAGAAAAATAGTCTGAATTGTACACATTGATGAGCGTTTTGTATAATTCTCTTGTTTTCATCTTCTTGAGGCTCTACCGAACTTGAAACTCTTGTTTTCAAGCCTTTGGGTTCGGAGAGTTGATATCTGTTGCTGGTTGGTTTTGTGAGAAACTTTGATGGGTAAATTGTTTACACCTAAAGTTGTATTTGCCGGTCATGAATGTGAGGATCAGATTCATTGGCTAATTTGTGAACCTTCTTTGACATATGGGGGCTTTTGTCCTTTTCAAATTCTACGGGAGGAAAGTTGTCAACGATGTTGCTTGGAGAAGATAGGAAAGGGTTTCAATTCTGAATTCTTAACTTCCTGGTAGTATGATGTTGTTACTTTTCTGGTAGTCGTTTCATGTTATGGCCAGTGGAAATGTAGTCAACGCAATGATTTTACACCGCTTCAAGTAACCTTGCATGTTGGTCTTTTGTGTTGCAGATTTCAGAATGTCTGATGCTCAGAGAGAACATGCTTCAACTGTTGAACAATTGGTTCCTAGTTTCAGAGATCTTCGAGCTAGACTTAGCAGTTATGTGGAAGATGAAAAGTTTTGGATGGTGTACTTCATATTGCTGCTTCCAAGACTGAATGAACGTGACTTTGAGATTTTTTCAACTCCTCAGGTAAGATTTTCATTATTTGCAACCTCTTGATTATGCTGGTCCTTTCCTCTTATTGTTACCTTGCTACTATTAATATTTATCAATCTCTCTCTTTGGGTCAAATTAAGGACTTCAACTTCTACATGCTTTCCTTTTATATGTGATACAGAGTTGTGCACTGATTCTTAAGTTATACATATTTTGATAAGTGTGCCATTTAATCCTTAACCCACCAATATTTTTTATCCAACTGATGTGGATATTTTGTTAACTTTTCACTTGGTTGCAGATTGTAGAGACAAGAAATTTACTTCTGCAGAAGCTGCAAACTAAGAGGAACGAGGAGGACAAAATGGCAGAGAGTTCTAGTATTCCTAATACCTCTGAAGAGATCAGTGAAATCAGTGATGTGCACGAAGAGAATATTTCATCTAACAAAAAGGAGGCTACTGAGATTGTTAATGCAAATGAAGGGCTAGAAATTGGTGATGGCAACTCGGACCACTGGTTGGAAGAGTCTGATATTGATACTGGCACTTCAAGCGACAAACAAAGAACACTTGAACACGAGGAGGATGTGTCATTTAGTGATTTGGAGGATGATGATAATGATCTTTCTACTAGAGTATCCAATTCTAAACAGGTGCCTCGAGTTCCTTCGCCTGGTGGATCCAGTGATTGGGTTCAGCTGAATGAAAATTCTGAGACACATGATGGAGTACACAAGGTTAGACAGCAAAGTTCCCGTGATAAAGATTCGGATGTTGAATCCAGTGACTGGCTTAAAGTTGATGACTTTGATTGAATAATTCGATGACTTCGCAATTTCTGTAAAGTTCCCACCTCTTTTTTTTCCTTCACCGTTATTCGTTTTTGGAATTCAACCTTTTATATAAGTTTCTTTATCCAAACCAGCTGCTAAGTCGTTACAAGGTCACTTGGCAAGTTATGTTACTGTACTGTACATGAAAGTAAAGAAATTATGCAAATTACGTTGTTGTGTAAGGATGAGTTGTGATTATGACATGAGATGCAGATTTTCACATTTTGTTGCCCTTTTTCTGTCTTTGTAAGTTCATGGAATGGATGTTCTGCACCAAACCTACTTCGGATCTTTGTATGTAATGAACTCACACTGTGTCGATCGTGGGAGAATCACAAGATTAATACTTTTTATTTATGATAGAATATATAGCTATCAAACTGCATTCATCCATCAGGAAGCTCTTATTCCTAGTGTTAAGGATAAGCGAGGGTAGTAATATGTTTATAAGCCACAGTTCCAATACACAACTCACAAGATTAGTACCTTTTATTTATGACAGAATGTATAGATGACAAACTGCATTCATCCATCAGCAAGCTCTTATATCCAGTGCTAAGGATAAGCGAGGGTCGTAATATGGTTATAAGCCACAGTTCCAATCCACAGCTTCCCTTTTACCTCTCGAACTTCACTCGCCAACTGCGTTGCTACACCTTTTGGATCCTCAAGAACTTCCAAGATTTCTCCATTTTCGTTGAAGAGTGATATCACCGTATACATTCTCATCCCGATGATCCTGGACAGGAAGCTCAGTCGGGCTGGTAAGCGATAGTAGATACTCTTCATCCATGGATGATGCGAGAGAATTTCCTGTGCTGAAGTCCTGCAACAATGTATTGGTACCCAGAATTGGCCTCTGTCATTAATTCTTACATTATCTGGAAAACCTGGCAGGTTAGCTACAAGCTCCACGCTTCCTGTTTTTGGACCCTCCAGCCAGTATTTCATCAATCTGCAATACTACTTAGATGTCATGAAAACAATCAAACCCTTTAGTCTGATATGGATCTGTGCCTATATTGTCCATAGAGTTTCATCCCAAAAGAGACTCACACTAGTAAGGCCTGTGGTCATTTACTGGATGCATCCTTTAAATGACGAAGGATTTGGGTTCAATTACCTGCAATTGGTTGTCTCCGTGAACAATAGGAATCTTTGGTCACTAGATAGCTGAACTCCATTTGGAAATGCTAAGCTATCCAGTACTAGTTTAGTTGTTTTTGTTGGAGGATCATATCTAAGAAGCCTGCCAGTGGATTCTCCTTCCAACAATATGAAGAAGTGGTTCCTGAAAAAGGCAAGACATTCCTGTGACTGATGGCTTTCTGCAGATACAACTTTAGTAGAAAACCAATAACTCAAGAATCACATCTCCATTTAGAATAAACCTTTAGATCACTTACGCTCTGTCATATCTCCTACTACTGTCCGTAAAAAAGATTGAGCCATTA
>JANSVA010000007.1:35185241-35207890 GCA_025504915.1 Erythroxylum reticulatum | reverse complement strand
TCGAACTCGTTTCTGGCTTGATCCATGGGTGGAGGGTGTGGGGCCTCTTATCTCCCACACTATCTCCCCTATTCCCTCTTATTCTACTACCCTCTGTGTTAGTCATCTGGTGGACCTAGAGGGTAATTGGGACTGGGCCACATTTCAAAATTGTCTCCCATCGACAATTTGTCGCCTAATCGCTGGAACTTTCCTCCCGAGGCTCTTCCTTGGACATGATAAGCTTATATGGGGCCGCTCTGACACTGGGCAATTCACCTTAGCTTCAGCTTATAACATGGTACTGGAGCATCCTAACTACGATACCGACGGGCTATGGAAGATTATCTGGCAATGGAAGGGCCCCCAATGCATTCACTCTTTCTTATGGCTTCTCGTACACGATCGACTCCTCACTAATCAACAGTGTGTTCGACGACACCTCACGTCTAATAGTTCGTGCTACCACTGTGGCTTTGAGGAATCTGTACTGCATACTATGCGCCACTGCGACAAAGCCCGCCAAGTGTGGACCTCCTTCCCCCCTCACGTGGTCAATGATGGGTTCTTTACTCTACCCGCGCGTCAGTGACTCCGGACCAACCTTCTACAGCACTGCCGAGTCTTTGGCCAGGATTGGTCGATATTGCTTGGAGCCACGTGTTGGCTCCTCTGGATATGACATAATATGACCCTTTTTGATGATCAGTTCACTTGGTCGACCTCACCTACTTCTATTCTTGTTTCTTTTGCAGCTCATATTCAACAATCCACTGCTTGGCATGGCCCACCAGACACGGGATATCGCTCTCGCCAGGCCTGTCAACCAGAATGGTGCACCCCACAGCTCGGATGGGTCAAGTTAAATACGGATGGAGCGTGCAAACCATCCTCGCTGCCACAGCAGGAGGCCTTCTAAGGGATAGTATCGACAACTGGCTCGGAGGTTTCGTACAGAACCCCGGATGGTGCTCACCAATGTCTGCTGAACTCTTGGGCATATTTACAGGGCTCACGATCGCGTGGAATCTTGATCATCGTCGCATCGAATTGGAGGTAGACTCGATGGCGGTGATCAATCTCATTTCCTCCTCGACAAGACGGACTATGACATCCAATCTCATACTTCACGGCATCAATGAACTGCTTACTTGGAACTGGACGGTAATACCTCAACATATATTTCACGAGAGTAACAAATATGCAGATTGGTTAGCCGATTATGCGGGGCAATATGATTTAGGAACTTTTTTTCTTGATACTCCACCTTTAGGGTGTCGCACTCTCCTTTTAGAGGATCTCTCAGGAACCTGTTTCCCGCAGCTCATTTTGTAATTAGTCTCTTTCCTTATTATAAAAAAAAACTCAAATAGGATTTTTAAATAAAATTAATTAATTTATAAAAAATTATATAAATTAATTTTATTAAAATTTTAAAGTATAATGTTGTATAATAAATAATAGTAAGAATTTATTTCAATCTTTTAAAAATATATTAAAGTGTGATTTATATTTCTTAAAAAACAATATTCTCATACTTTCCTTCCATTAATTATTTCATAAAAATATTGATAATCTCTTGATTCTTAATAATAAAAATTTTTAATTTTCAATTAAACTAACTTTGGATATTTTTACCACGCTTAAATACCAACAAGATGTTAGTTAATATATAAAACCAATTAAATTGATTTTACACAACAACTTAAGCTGCTGTAGTAAAATGATCATTTAATATGGTATCAAAGCTTTTGTGACTAAGTAGTCGTGAGTTCAAATTCAACCACTCACTTATTACTCATTATAAGATAGAGTGAGCCTATACAAGTTTTAACCCCAGAGAGCTTTCACTTAAAGGGTGTATTAGTAAATATATAAAACTAATTAAATTGGCCAAACATAACAACTTCAACTATTATAATCTTAAAATTTGGTTACAAAAAGCATGTCCTTGTGGCTATTAATTTACGAGACAAAAGCCAAGTATCCGATTCTATAGACCCTTCGAGTTAAGCACTAGCTTGTCATCACTCAAGGCAAACGATGAATAGAATCTGCTATAGTATTCGCAGTAGGTCTCTCTCCATCTCCATTTGCTTAACTATCTTAGACCATTGAACCGTAGTTGTAGCTTTGCATTAATACTCAAGTATTTGTATCTATACAGGTGCATACTCTTCCGCCGTTAATGGAGAACTAAACCTTTTTTCCAACATATCCACGTGTTAAAGAGGAAAAGGTTCCTTTCTTCGGACCACCCAAGTCTTTAGATGGTGGTTGGTTTTGGTGGCTGATAATAAAGCAAATGCACGAACCATTCTGTTCTTCCAGGAGAACAGTAAAGACCATCAAGTGCACCCATCAAGCAGGCAACTATTAGCTCGTGGATCACACGTTCTACTCTAAAGCGTATTGCTTTATTGGCACTGAGTTTCAGTTGGAAGCTAAATTCTTATCGGGTGCCTCAAAAGTAATGGCGGATACGCGGTTTGTGGGACTGAGAAAGTAAACCAAATACCGTGTAACTTCTTCATGATCACTTCGATTTTTCTCTTACTCTTTATCCTAATGCTCAACCCATTACCAAAGCCGATTATGTTTTGTCTCTCCTTCGGTTATCACACCTTGATATTTCTTTAGCTACTTGGCTCTGTTGTGAACACCAGAGAAATTAAAAAGAAAATGGTGACTACCCTTTTGATATTACTGCTTCTTTTCATAGCTGGACTCATTAGCATCTACTCATATGCACCTTCGAAGAAGATAAATTCATGGCTTCAATCCCTTTTCTATGTTGAGAAGTCTACGGCCATTCCAGTGGAGATTGGCATTCCTACCTCAAAGGTGGCAATCGCACGCAGAGAAATGAGTGCTAAAAAGAAGTCTCAGCTGAAGAGTGTCTTTGCCGTCTTTGACAAGAATGGTGATGGGTTCATAACAAAGTCAGAGCTACGAGAGTCACTCAAGAACATAAGAATCTTCATGACAGAGAAAGAAGTTGAAGAAGTGGTGGTGAAGGTGGACTCAGATGGAGATGGTTTGATAAATTTTGAGGAGTTTTGTCAACTGTGCGAGTCCATGGGAGTTCAGGACTTGGGAAGAGACGGAGAGAGAACTTCAGGAGATGCCGTCACAGAGGAAGGTGATGGATCAGAAGGGGATTTAAAGGACGCTTTTGATGCGTTTGATCAGAACAAAGATGGTTTAATATCAGTTGATGAGCTTGATTTGGTGCTATCTTCAATGGGATTAAAGCATGGTAAGAGAGTAGAGGATTTAAAAGGTATGATCATGAAGGTCGATACGGATGGTGATGGGTTGGTTAACTTCGACGAATTTGAGATTATGATGAGAGGTGGAGGCAAGCTTGTCTCCACATCCTAAGTATTGGTAAAGTACCAAGCTCCTCGTACCTATATCGTTTTATCATCCTCTGCCAACTCTTTTATTACCTCCATAATAATACACTACCATACTTGATAAAACAGGAGTTTTTCCAAATATTTCTTCCTAATTCCGAAGCTTTTAGCTGTTTCATATCTCAAAGCATCAAGTTATGATTATGTTTTGCACTTGTGTATCAACTCCTGTAATAGCATATTGGATTAATGACAGTAATAACAATAAGATCCAGATCTTGTTGGTATGCGAATCCTGTCAGATACAAACTTATATAAAGTAAATTGATTTCTATGAATTATTAACCATCTGTACAACATAAAACGTCACAAGGTTCAGGAGGAACACAACTAATCGATAAACTCCCTGACAAGGTATTCAAAGAGACTAAATTTTGTCTCTCAGCAACACCAGCCTTCTACAGAACAATGGTGTCCATCCAGACACCGCATAAAATTTTCTAAAATACATCTGGGTGGAACCGGCCAGGGATCGAGCTACTCTGCTGGGCCGCCTTCAGGTGCATTGTCAATGCATAGTTGTTCACCTGGTACAGTATCATGTCAAAACATGGCTATCAGAGTTGAGGAAACAATACAGTCAGGAAATTCTTCCAAATGAGAACTGAAATAGAAAAGACAAAATTTCCACCAATCCACTGAATTATGTTAAAAGTTCAGCAAACAATGAACTCAAACCTCCAATGTTCTCAGCTGCTCCTGGTACTGGGATACCAACTGCTTCAGATGCTGCAACTCCTGAGTCCTATTTTCATATTCTTTCTGACGCTCGTGCTGAACAGATACCGCTCGCTTAAGAATTCCATTCTCCTGAATCAATGCTTGAACTTGTTCCTTCAACATCATATTTTCCTAGAGAAACAGAGACATAACAGTATGTTATAAACTGAAAGGGCGCCAGTTTACAGATCCCTTAACCCCCATCAAGAACCATAAAGACAACTGAAAAATGAACAGAAGAGAACAGAAATATAAGTGTGGCATAAAGAATGAAAAGCAGCAGTCATTAGAAAAACCTGGAGGAAGCTTTTGGCTGCGTCAGCTCCAGCACGTGCACAAATGGACTTCTCCAAGACTTCAAGAGCCCTTGAAGCACGTGCTCTTGCACCATCTATGTTGGAAGCACTCATCATTTCCCTCACAAACAGTTCCACCCATTCAGCACCATCCATTGGGAGGTTTGATGGGGCTGATGAGTCCTCATCCGCTGGAATCTCTGCATTAGTTGGTGGTATCCCTGTGAAAAAATATGCTCTATCAATTTAAGGGCGTCAATTCCGATAAATCCTAACATGAAAGGGGCCCCAGTCCACCATATTACTCCCTTTCACCCAATTAAAAGAGTGAATACCAGAGATATGAGGTATCTACATGTCATTATCACAGGTATTAGATTATGTGTTTGTGATCTCCAAAATTCCTCAACTTCTTTTCATAATTATCCGCATAAAGGTCAGAGTAAACCGTCCATGAACAACTCTAAAACCTCAATCATGTACATCATACAGATCGAAGGAAAGCTTTCCTTAATTCCCAAGGATTACCTTGCGCCAGAACATTACCCTCATTTAGAACATCAGATTTAACCAGTGTGTGGTTATAGTTCTTGTCAGTGGATCCCAATTGCAGTTCGTTCAAACTCCTGATTGCTGAATCTAGATCATCGCCACATTCTGCAAGTGCTCTTTCAAGAACCTACAACAATAGAGTTTAGAAATTAGTTTTGCTACCTCAGGCAGAAATGTTAGGACTTCAAAATTCTGATTTAGATATACAAATCCCTAACGTGTTTTCACATAAAACATCCTCGAACCGTCAAAAGAACCCAATTCACATCAGACACAGTAGGAAAAAACTAAATTGCAAAGATGACACATTGACTAAATGCAGAACATCTCATTACACATTCGCAAAATCGAGTATTTCAAGAGAAGGGAAGATCCATAAACTTGCGATTGATGTGAAACAATACAATTAAGAAAGAGAGAACCTCATTTCTGCTGAAAATAAAACATCCAACAGAAATACATATGCAAAGTTGTGTTCGTAATTCCTGATAAACCCTAACCCTAAAATATGAGGCGAAATAGGGAAAACTACTAGCAAGTTTCAATTTTTTTTTCCCAGGGAGTTAACAATAATTTAATAACCTCAATCAAAAGCTGAATAAAATCCAATAACAACAAAGCAAAAACAAAAGAAAATAGCTTTGCACATGTAGATGGTAAATACATTACCTGATTAACCCTAAATGATAAAATCTTATATAAGATAAAAAGAAGTCGAACCTGCTTGTCCATATCAGGGAAAAGCGCGACGAGCCGTTCGATCAACTCCGAAGAGGAAAGAGAGACGGAGAAGGAACTAGCGTGTTGTCTTGGAGGAGAGAAATGAACAGGAGAAGAAGAAGAACAGCGAATTCTCTTAGAAACAACAGGAGGGCTCGTCACACTCAATTCTTCGAAAAAGGATCTCTTCCCGCACACTATTGCAGACATAGTTTCTGATCCACACTCTTCTCTCTCTCTATCTATACTCTTCTCCCCTGCTCTACTCTAATTCCTCCTTCGATCTCTTTTCCAATACATGCAGCCTCCGATCTATCTAGCCAAATCAAACTCCCCCCAAAGTAACACAAATTTCAGCAACCTAAAAACGTAAAAATTCGATCTTTTCACTTTCTATGTATCGATCGCTTCAAATTGAGGATCAAACTCTCGCCAAAATGGGTTTGTTCTCGTTTCTTATTTTCCGTTTTCTGTTTTCCTTTTTTTCTATTGAACTGGTTATCTTCCTTCTCCAACCATCGGAGCTCTATTTGGCTACCGAGAAAAGGAAATTGTTGCCTTTAAGACAAGTCAAGCTTTGGTGGATAATAATGCAATCACATACGTAAGGAATGTGTGAAGAGATATGCTTTTGTCTTTTAACGTCACTTCTCGATACGTGGCCGATTTAGATTGGGCTGTCTTGTGACTTAAGACACAGCTATGTTTCTTTTGAGGTTTTGACTTTGGGTGGTGAGTCATTCATCGTTTTGAACGCGGTTGTTGTTGGTGGCGGCGGCGGCGGCGCGTTGTCTATTGCTCGACACCGCCCGGTACAACCTATGCTTAGCCGCCGTGAGCCCTCCCAATACGGGCTTATGTAATTTCTTTAAGCCCATTTAAAATTTCCAAGTTTTGTTCGGTTTGTTTCGATGACCCAAACCCTAAATCGCTTTTGATTGCAAATTAATAAATTCAGTAATATGTCACTTTACTTTTAATTAATAAAGAGTTTATTTTTTAATGATTCACATAAAATAATAATATAAAAGTAAATATTTAATAATTAAAATATAAGATAGAAAAGGTAAAAAAGTAAATAAATAAACATTACAACAATCATCAGAACTTCAGACTTTTAAAGCATATACTCTGTTTTTATGTGCCTGTACCCATAATGTCTTAAAGACTGACATAGGCCTACAAAATGAACCCACAAGCAGAGTTGGGGCAATGGGTATCTCCTTCTCTTTCCAACAAAGATCTTGTCAAGTTGTGCATAAGAAATGAAAAAGAGTGGGATATTACATTGCCTTTCTTTTTTTTTTTTCCCTTTCCTATCTCCCCAGTTTTTAATGGTTGTTGATGAAATGACTTCTCACCAAAGCACTTCTCTCCCTCTGTTTCCTTTAAAAAGATACCGTTTTCTTATGTGAAACCCACCTATCATTGGATCATATTGTCCCCATTTTTATTTCCTTGTCTAGAGAGAGTTTGTATGGGTGTGAATGTGTATGTGTGATGGGATTGCACTCAAATATGCTCTTTGACCATCTTTCTCCACTTAGTTTGACCAGAGAATAATACAGAGGTGACCATGATTTTCTTATTCTGATCCTCATTAAAGAAATAAAATTATCCTTAAGCTTGAAAGCTAAAGAAAGTAACTTTTCTATGCTGATCGCCACATTGATTTTCTTTAAAACTTAAGATCTTTATTTATATTACTAAACAATTTTTGTGATGTATAATACAGAGCCGCAAGATCTTTTAACCCTGTTCCTAGTTTGACATGAAAAAATATTTCTTAATAGCTATGCTAGATGGAAAATTATAGAAACAGATATGGTTGGATGTTTTTCTGTCTTGTTTATCATCAGATCCTCTATGTCAGCAGGAATGCCATTCTGTTTTTATTCCCCTGTTTTTTTTTTTTTCCCTTTCTTTTTGGATTCAAAGTGCAAAACATCAGTTCTCAAGATTGGCATTTGATCTATCCACATTTCTGGGTCATGGAGGGGTCACTGTTCTACTCTCTACTTTTTTTCTCATTAGTTGAAAATTAAGAAAATAGAAGAAAACTAGAGGTAGGAATAGCCTAATTGCATGCATGAAGGTGCTTGACATGTACTGTCTATTCATAAGAGTTAATTCATATGTTTTTCACTCTAATGGTTGCACCTTAGCACGTATTGGCATATCAAAATTTCAGAACTAAAACTAAAGATTTACTAACAAAACAAGAAAAGGGTAAGTTCTTCGAAACAAAGTAAGAACAAATTGACATAATGCTATTTTTTTAATTGTGGAGAACTATATTATACATTATCATTTTCAAGTTAAAACAAATGCTCTTCTACTTTAATTCTGAGTCATTTACTCGTTAAATCATTTACTAAAAAATACATAATGGGTTGCTTAAGTTAACACAATTACTTTCTAAATATTTAATGCATCTGATAATTTTGTGAATTGAAAGCTGTAGAGAGAGAGAGGAGGGATCCATTCCCTATCCCCACATAAAAGGTGGTGGCAAAAAAAGTTCTTTTTGTACACACTGTGATGATGGTGATGATGATGCCTGCAATCTCCAACAGCTGCTGAAACAGACAAATAAGAAGAGGTAACAACACAAACAACTTAACATTTTCACCTCCTGGTTTTATCCCCACTGGTTGTTCGCTCCTCTGTTTCTTGTTCCCCTGTTTTCTCTCCTAACTCTTAACCATAACTATGACCAATCTCTGCTCGTCCCTCTGTCACATTCCATGCAATTATATTGATAACACATGATAGATATATAGATAGAGAACCCAAAGATTAGATTTTTATGGAGAATAAAATTGGTTGCTGGGCTGTTCTCAGAAGGGGAGCTAGAGGTGGTTGCAAGTCTTCTGCCTCCACCAGAGACTCTCGTAACTCTATCCCTCGTACTACTCTTGTTTACGATGCAGGTATGTCTGAGTTGGGCTTACGCTCTGAGTTTTTCCTTTTTCCTTTGATATTTTAAGTGAAATTTTGGTTTAATTCAGTGTTTCGAACGCATCTGCAAGACGGTCTCACTCTGTTTTCTCATACGTCCTCTCTATTTTTGTCTTTCTTCCATCTATGCGTCCTATTCTTCTTTGTCTCTCGCTCACTCTGTCACTTCCCACCCCTGGTTGAGCCTAAATGTGGAAGAAGTTCCTGTTTCAACTCCCTATTTGAAGCTCGATAAACAAGAGTTTCAGACAAGCTCTACAGGTGTTTTCCTATAAGAAATTACAGTGAAGTTGACAGTTATGTAGCTGATCTCAAAACCATGACTGTTCATCCTTTTCTGCAAATTTTTAGCTTCTCTTTCGTGCAGGAACCTGAAATGCATTCTCTTTCCTTAATCAACAGAATCAATCGATAGCTCGAGTTTATGTTTCTATATCTTCATATCCTGGTTAATCTGAACCAAGGTTAAAGCCAAGTTTCAACCTTGTTAAGAGCGTGTCATTTTACTTGCGAAATTCTGTTTTTGCAGCGACCCAAACTCGTTATCTAAATGCAAGCAACCGCGAGTTATGTCCTAATGATTCAGAGCTGTCATCGGATAATACTGATCCTCCACCAACAGCCAACAAATCTCCATGTGAGTTGCTCCAGTTTAGCTTTCAAGAACTGAAATCGGCGACTGGGAATTTTAGGCCAGACAGTATTCTTGGAGAGGGTGGATTTGGATATGTGTTCAAAGGCTGGATAGAGGAGAATGGGACAGGACCAGCAAAGCCTGGATCAGGAATCACTGTTGCTGTGAAGAGTTTAAAGCCAGATGGTCTTCAAGGCCATAGAGAGTGGATGGTTAGTGGAATATCTACTTTGCTTGGGTTAGTAAATTTATTAGAACGAAACTATTTGTAATAATTTACCTAATATTGCAGGCAGAAGTTAATTTTCTTGGACAACTACACCATCCTAATCTTGTTAAGCTTATCGGGTACTGCATGGAAGACGATCAACGGCTGCTTGTTTATGAATTCATGACACGAGGAAGTCTGGAGAATCATCTCTTTAGAAGTGAGTTCAATTGCTTTCCCTTTTTGTAATTAAAGTCGTTAAATTTTGCCACTCACTGTGATAATCTTCCATCAAACATTGTCATCAGTTCTATGATTGTCATAAATCTTGATTTGTTATGCTTCAAAAATGAACTTTTTGTCTGATGATCTGAACTTTTGAAGGGACGATTCCTCTTCCATGGCCCAACAGAATCAAGATTGCACTAGGTGCTGCAAAAGGATTGGCATTTCTACACGGTGGTCCAGAACCCGTAATCTATAGAGATTTTAAGACTTCCAACATATTGCTCGATTCGGTATGTGCTGATCGAATATCAGGCAACGATCGACAGACAATATCTTCCTCTAACAGAATCCTGAACATGGATTCCTTTTGTGCAGGAGTACAATGCCAAGCTTTCAGATTTTGGTCTAGCAAAAGCTGGCCCTCAGGGAGACAAAACTCATGTTTCCACAAGAATTGTTGGAACTTATGGTTATGCAGCTCCTGAATATGTAATGACAGGTATGAAAAAGTTTGAGGTATAGAATATGTAGCATCATGTTCCTGATCCATTTTCTTTTACTCAGGGCACTTGACATCTAAGAGTGATGTCTACAGCTTTGGAGTTGTGCTGCTTGAGATTCTAACAGGTAGAAGATCAATGGACAGGAAACGTCCGAGTGGGGAACAAAATCTCGTTCCATGGGCACGCTATTACTTAGCTGACAAAAGGAAGCTGTTTCAGCTGGTTGATCCACGCCTGGAGTTGAGTTACTCTCTTAAAGGGGTTCAGAAAGTTTCTCAGTTAGCTTACAATTGCCTCAATAGGGATCCCAAATCTCGTCCGACAATGGATGAAGTTGTGAAGGTTCTGACTCCATTGCAGGACCTCAGTGACCTTGCCATATCATGTCACTCCCGCTTAGCACAACAGGGAAGGAGAAAGAAGAAATCTGAAGGTGGAGCTCAACTTCACACAAATGCTTCATCCAAAAGCATCAAGGACTATCCCTTGAAAAATAATACAGGAAAGCAGCGTTGTAGATGATGAGTGTGATCAAGTTCACTCATTCACTCTCTTTGATTAGAACATTTCAGGTTTTCGGGGTGTTCAAAGATTGTTGGAAGCCAGAGAGTAACTAGAATAGGAAAAGTAAATCAGTTCCTGTAAGACCTTATATTAGAAAAGATAACAGCTGATGATGGAACTTCCTTGCGATTTGCTTGTAATGTAAGTGAGCTATGTACTGTGATTAGATATAAAAACTTCCAATTATAAGATTGGTATATGCAACTTGCTTGGAGTTCTTGAGATTGCATCCTTAATCTGTCCTACTTTCGGTTCGATTAACATGGTGTTCGTCGTTCCGCTCCTATCTGAACAAGACTATGGAATAGGATTATTCCAGTACAGAAGTTTTAGAATCTCATCTAACTTTAACTTATTCTACAAATCACATCGAGAAAGAACACAGTAAAGATTCCTTCTGGGATGAATTTCATCAAAGCATTGTTCTTGTCACATTCATTCTAGAATCCAATTCAACTTTAACTCATTGTGAATTAAGAGATATTTATGCGATTAGTACAGCATCAATTCCTTTCCGAGAATGTGTGTTCATCAGCAATGAATACCATGACTCTACCACCAACCTGTCTGCTATCCTTTTTACTGTGCAAGAGCAAACTTTTCAACTAAAAGTAATCATTCTGGCTACAAAACAGGACTTGACAAATTGAGAACCTGACATAGCCAGCCAGGATGAACATTAAAAAGGGCGATTTTAGCTGTCAGGATGTGACCAACAGAGATCGAGTAAATTTTGTTTCCTTCACTTTATTCACAACATCGAAGCATTGCTGATGTTTTCTTGAGATTCCAATTCTTTTTACCTGGTTCCTGTTCAAAACTTGCGGATGAGGGTATTTTGGCAATTGTAACTTTGTCAATGGTCTTATTTCTTTGACAATTGCTTATCTCTATGATACTTGTGAAACTTGGATTTTTAAGCCATCTCACTTCTGCTGAAAGCATGTGGATGGGTGAATTACTCTAAATTCCTTCAGCGAAAATTTCACCAGTAATATAACCATACGCAACCTTTCAAGAAGAATATACGTGAAAGTACAGACAATTAAGCTCTTAAATCTATATTCTGTAACACCTTTATTCACCTAAGTACCAATTCCCTATTGTATTTAACAGTGGGAAAGGAAAGTTCTCAACCTTTTTTTGTCTATGGTCATCACCTTCACCTTTAAGGGTCTCTTGCACCTTATTACTCATTACCTGAGCATTAACATGTAATACATCATCAATGGAGGTGAAGATTGCATATCTAGGAACACCCCTTTTTTTTTTTTGAAAAATGAATGTAAGTAATATATATATGTAGGAACAGCCAAAATTGGTGCATATATATGTATAGTCTTCTCTGAAAAGTAATTCATAAAGTTCCTTTTTCAGTTAGCTTCAAAGTTCAAACCTTTCTACAAATCACGTATGCTCGTAAAAAGCACCCCATAAGCAGCAGTCTCTTCCTCTGCAATTGCATCTGGTGGGTTGTTTTCAACGGTTGAACGTCGGACAAAATGGAGCTGCAAACGTAAAAAAAAATGCTTAAACTTCAATGAAAGTTCCTTTTTTTTAATGATATGTCCTATATATGCATTAGTGGTATGTTGAAAGTAAGTTAAAACTTTTCAGCACCTGATCGCCGTCTTTGATCCCGAAAGATCGAACATAAACATTGTCATCAACTAGCTTTTGACCTTCGTAACACAAGAAGAAATAACTCCATACATGCGACCTGCGGATATCAGCATAAAAATCAGAGAAACCTTCCTCACTGACGCTTCAAACTCTCAAATTTCTGCAGTATATAGGATAGATTAACAAAACATCTACTCTAAAATAACCAAGAGTCTACGCAGTTCTAACATTCCGCCATGAATAAACACCGTGTATATACCATGAAATGTCTATCTGATCCTCTTCTGTCGAATTCGCAAATACATTCTCCACCGCCTGTTTAAGGTCTCGCACGGTGGCCTTCAACACAACTTCCACTTCTATGTTACATGTATTAAACGAAATCAAAATACACGTATCTTAGCGAGTACGCAGATAAGCCATAAACTACTTTGACAAGCACGATGAATCATTACCAAAAGAAGAACCGTTCAATCTAATTACAGAAAACTTGAAGTGTTCCTGAAGCCTTCTGTATCTGAAAGATCGAGGCGAGAGTTCAAACCATAGGCATTTCCTTTCCAAACCCGGCTGAATATCATCCATGTTTAGGTAATAATAACAGTTTATGCGTGTGAGTATCTTGATAAGAAGAGAATCTGACACCCTGTGCCTCTCTTTTTACCTCGTAACGTGAAGAAGAAGCACAACGTATACTTCCCAGAACGTAGTAGAATATTGAAAGAAGAAGCTGTGGTGGTGAGTACTAAAATTAGGGTTAAACCTAGATCAAGAAGTAGGTTGTGAGGCAGCCAAGTAGCATATTACTATATTAAGTGGTTGGTTTATCGTTAGAAACGGAGGTTGTTGGTTGTTATGCTCTGCTTAGAAACCCAAATGATCAAAATGGTGGTCTCTAAACCGATTCCTTTGTCTTCCTTAGATAACAAAGTGTGTAAGTTGAACATATACAAGTTAAGTGAAAAAATATTCGTTCAACAAGAGTTAGCTCCTCATGATTTTGTTAATAATATTTGGTATGCATAACGATAATAAAAATTATTAATTTATTTTTATTGACATTTTTTAAAAAGTTATAAAAAAGATAATATTTCTTAATTTAATAAGAATTTCAAGATCATTTATAAGAATGGGATCAACTTTTTGCAAGTAAATGTTACAGAAATTGTGTTATTTGTATTAAAAGAAGGTTAATCCATGTATAGATCAATCCATAATTAAGCTATCTTAGGTAATAATAAACAGTTTGTATATAAATTCAAAGGGGAAGATGTGTTCATTCCTTCATAAAATGTAGTTTCCATGTTTTAAGATTGATCTGATAGCTATAATCAAACTGCAGTAGGCAAAAATTACACATTATTTTTTAGTAGATAGGTAGAATCTATCCCAGTATTTCGACTACAAATTAGAATGAAGAAGAAATTGCAATTGGGAAAGAAAGACACAGAGTTCTCCTAGCAGAAGTTCCCAAAAACCAGGAGAACAGAAGACGGTCAAAATTTATGCAGCAGATAGACAGGAGAGTAAAGAAGAGCGTATTCTGATTGTATATAAAACTGTCCATAAGGTTTTAAACTTACCATCATGGACTAAGATAGCTATATAGAGCATAGAGCAATGGAGAAGTAGCTAGCTACACTGATGACGACGACGATGATGATGCGTGACTTTGAAAAGGAAGGTGGCTGCTAGATAAAGTGATATTGGCGCGGCTCAATCTGAGATCGTATTATACAACTTTATCTGTAAATCCGTCTTCAGATTGAACCTCACCAATATCGCTTTTTTCCTTTGGTTCCCTTATCCCCAGCATCCACCACGTTCACTTCTGCACAAAGCAAAAAGGGTTCACTGTCAAGACCAAACCTGAGACTGAAATAACATGCATGCACATGTTCATCAACCTCATTTGATACATTTTAAAGGATTTGAGCAGAAGCGGCTGTGGCTTACTTGGTACCACTTACCAACCAAAAGAGGATTAGAAAAGTGTAGTTAAAAAAGTGTTGTATGTAATTGGATATGGTCCATATGTTGCATCGAAGGGACTATCCCTTGGTGGGGCAAAAGATGGTATTAGCTGTGGTTATGGCTATAGTAATAAGTGGGACTTTGGAATTATTAAAATTTATATTCCATGAACTGAGACCATAACATCAAGGGACTTTAAGGACAATTATAAATAATATGTTCAATATATAGAAGTCATCTCATTAATACTAAAAGAGAAGTATAATTAGACAGATAAACACACAAGAACCAGGACAAAACAATAAACCAGAACATAAGAAATAAAGGGCACACTCTATATTCAGTATTAGCCAACTCCTAATCTGAAATAGTATATTGTATCAGAGTGATACATGATTCAGGATCTTCAAAGAAAAGGTTAAAGCTGGACTAGTTAAAGAATGGTCTCTCTATTCTATTATATTATACTAAACCACATGAAAGACCACATAACCAACAAACTTGACTAGATTTCTTGCAAGGTGGATAGTCAGGAGTAATGAAGGAAACATTCAGCATCCATGGACAATGCATTAGCAGGCAATGATAAAAGATGATAGAGCTAGTTAAACTGGTAAAAGAAACTAGATGGACTGAACACATACGCAGCAATTAGCTAGACCAGTCTGGAAGAGAGAGATTCAGGAGAAGCAGTACCGGGAGTGAGTAATGAGGCAAACGGGATGGAGAGACAGAGAATATGTATAGTGGTGGGTTTCTGCCTCGGGATGGGAAGGTGAAGAAGGTGAGTGGAATGATGTCGAGGGGAGCAGCTTACTTTTTAGGGTTTGCCATGCTTAGATTGTACTCAATAAAATCCAACGCATGCACCTCCAAAAATTTTGCAATCCACCAAACTAAAAGGACCTTCAAAAACAACTCCCTTATCATTGTACCTGAGCAACTATTTATCACCACCAAACCCTTTAACCCATGCTTGTATATGACTAAACCTGGTGATGCATAAAAGTGAACGAGATAGTCAGCTGATAAACAGTAGCAATAAAATGAGTTGTATATCGCTGTTGTAGGTATATGACTAATTTAAACAAATCCCTGATTTGCAAGTCGTATCCTGTATATGATAGGAAAGGATGATCCTTTATCAACTAAGCTAAAGAACGGATCTTTCTCCAATAAGCTTAGAAATATCCTTTTCACGAAGTGTAGAAAGCCAATTGGTAGTACCCAAATTAAGAAGCTTTACGTACTTAGATACTGAAGAGGTCAAATCAAAGGCCAAGTGTGGAGAGAGAAAGAGAGATCTTGGGAACAGTAGTGCAGAATGTCAGCGAAGGATTGTCTTGAAAAGAAGGTTCGGTAAATTACTAGGTACGTACAAATATGATTTACCTTTCTTTCAACAGACAAACCACAAAGTGAAAAGACAACATCACCAAAGGAAGCGGAGACACCGGCGATAAAGCAGCCCTGCCTTAAGGTTGGACTAGGGAACGCCCTTCTTGGTTTTTGTCCAATCCTTTTAGTTTTTCCTTTAAAGACTCAAACTTTCTTCTTCTTTTTCTTCTTCTTCTTCCAATCAGCTTTTGGGAAATGTGAAAGACCCTTTAGTTCTTAAAGCTTCATTTCTTTGTTTCTATCTCTCGCATACTCATGATGCCATTCACCCCTTCTTTGCTCACCACATCCTAGGAGTTTCTCTATCTTTTTCTTTATTTTTGGATTAATTATATGATTATTAAGTCAATAATTTTGTTGGTTAATATAAACTAAATTATTTCTGCATATTGACAAATAATTTTTTGTGTGATATCTAAGAGTATTTTTTAGTCTATACGATCACAATGATTAAGATTGTTACAAAAGGCATTGAGCCTCACCCTCAAATTTGAAGATAATCTCAGTAATTGGACCAGGGTGATGATGATTTTGGCCTCTTTTGTATGGTTAATTGTTTGCATTTGTCATAGTTACTCGACAGAGCTGTTATGAGCGTGCGATGAAAATGATGTTTGACCATATAAAGAGGAATATAAGCTTGTATATAATGGTACGCAGACCTTTACTAGAAACTAAAAAGATGTGAATTACATGGTCAAAACAACAGAGTCTAACCAGTGATTAAAGACTGTGGAAAAAGCAGCACACATGCTAGCTTTAAGGAACACTAATTTTAAGAAGAGAATGGATATCCAATCAATATCAGAAGGAAATGAGTTACTCCAAGCAATCTAAGTTAAAGCACTTTTTTCCTGCATTTTGCTTATTATCTGTTTGGCTGTCCACTTGCATAGCTGCTTTGCGTAATGGGAAGTAAAGAGCATAGTACCCGGGTTTAATGGCGGTCGGTTGGTGGGGTTTTAGAATGAAATATGGACCCAGAAATTGCAAAAATATTGAAAGTGAGCTTTTGGATATGTGAAAGAGACTATAGATATGTTTCAATCATGGATAGCAACATGGTCAGATTCACTTGTCAGCCTGTGGAGACAAGAAAGACACCTCTTCTAGTTTCTACGAACTCGAGTTGCTAAAGAAGTCTCTCTTGCTCTATCTATCTCTCTTTCACACAGACTCACATATAGTGCTAGAGACACTTTTGTCCGTACTTGCAGCCAATTTAGTCTCCTAGAATATCTTAAAACGTTCTCGTGGCAGTGAAGTCATTCATAGTAGTAGTTGATGAAAAAGTAGATAAAGAAGGAGGAGAAGCATTTACTACTTAGCTGAAGTGAATCATAAGCAAGCTATGTTCTTTTCTTGAAAGGACATAAACGTTAACAGAACACCTGCAAGAGTCGAGCATTTCTGTTATTTTTTGACACTGCTATAATTAAAGTTGCTTGCTTAGTTACACAATTAAAATGTCTCATATCTCAGTCAGTGCGTGTTGGGAGCGATCTTCATCTGTCAAAGTAACCTGGCTTGTGGCCCCATGAAGAGGACGTTGTTGTTACCCACCCATTAGGAGCATTATAAACTTGTATCTCTGCTTGAAAGAAAAGAAAAGCTAGCTCCATGATCATTTTGGTTGGAAAGTATCGAACAGGCAAAGGTGTTAAAAGCTGCTCCTTAGGACATTATAAGCAATAAAGCAGTATGCAGATTACTGTGGACATTGTTGAGCAGTTGAGCACAGCGTTGAACCAGGGGATCTATACACTTCATGTCACAAGACTCCTCATTTCAGTTCTCCAAAGGTCTATTTCCGATATGCAACCGGTCAAAATAATAAAAACAAAGAACTACCACCTTCAAATTACCACAGATTATCTTCGTGACAGCTGAATTCAGTGACGCGTTTAGAAATACGAAGTAGTTTATCAGAAAAAGCATAACGCAAAAAAGAAGCATCGATCAGAAACTGAAAAACGTCACAAAATCAGATATCAGATCAGTGCTGTAGCAGATCTTAATGTAAACTGCTCTGCACCAGGTGGATAGCAATAGGACGGTGATTATGAGCATAAGATCCAGACGGAGCAGAGTAGAGGACTACCATTGTACGTTTCCAAATGCTTTAAAGGTTTGACGTTAAGGGATAACGTAAATGGGTGTTAAACTATGAAATGTCTGACAACTTGTGGTAGATACTATATGTGGCATAGAGTTCAAGCTGATGCGTGTGCCTGTTTCAGTCAAAGAGCAGGACCATCAACGCCAAAGATCCTGCACCTTTTTCCAGCACAAGCATTTTTAAGTTCATAAACCCTCACCCATTCTCTAAAAATGGAACTAACTTCCCTCAAAATCTAATATTACAATTTTAAACCAAACAACTTATACTTGTAGTGAAGGATGCACTCTACAAGCTTTGAAGAGATGGTTAACAGGAAGAACCTGAAACCCGTGGAGTGATTCTTCTGTCCTTCTCACCATTGGACCACATAGGGCCAAAAATATTCCGAAACTTATTCATGCTACACAGTATTCATGGAAAATGTCAGAGCTTAAAGCAAGTCGTCCTCTTCAGTACGTATAAAAAATACTCCCAAGTAAAAAGCTGGTGTCAGGAAGTGTCATTGAGTAGTCTGTGAAACTGAAGTCATATTGATATGCAAGTCCATACGAAATAAAAATTTTAATGCACAATTAGATTCATATTCAAATACATACCAATAAGAGTCAGGATCCTCTTTCCAAGATTACTCTGTCCTATTCTGTCTATTTGAATCTCAATTATTTATTTATTCGAAATCTATACAGAGCCCACATAAATAGACACAAGGTCCACATAAATAAATAGCTAAGATTCAATAAACAGGATAGAAAAGAGTAATCTTGAACAGAGAATCCTCACTCCAGCAAAATAATGGTTGGATGAGCAGTAAATTAAAGGCATGGTAATTCTTTTTTTGTTTTAACAATGCTATAGTATTCGTCTCCAGGTAGTGTAAACAAGGTATCAGTTTTCAATTATCCAAACATTTATATGATATCCAAATCAATGGCATATTTATATAAATTTTCTTCCTATGAATTAAATCTCGACTATTTATTTTCTTGCCATCCAAACATTGACAAGATTAGATACCCCAAACGGTTACGAAGTCGCACATTCATATCTTACAAAAAACTTTCTATTGAAGGAAAACAGAAATAAGCATAATCAAACCAAAGAAACATTATTGAATAACAAAAACGACAGAGGAAATGAAAAAACATACAAATATAATTGAAAACGAGCCTATCATTACCAGCAGTTGCCATATAAAAAATGGCAAGCATCTTTAAGATCCATAGGATCTTCATTTTGTGCCTTAATAACTGTCTACGTCTTCTTCTTCTTATTGTTCAGGAAATGATCGAAGTGGTTGCTAAATTTCTTATAGTAATTTCTCCTTGTTCATATCTTATAAAGTACAACGAGTACTCTCTCCTCGCTCATATCTTTTGCTACTTTCAGCTTCCTTTTTCGGGAAAGCTTCAGACTCTATTTGCCTACACTTTGTATGTGTGTGTTGCTTGTTAGTGAAGATACGTAGCTTAGGAACGCGGAGCCTTTTTTTTTTTTTACAAAAGAAAAGAAACAAAATTAACGCATTGCTCGAGAATACAATGTTCCTTGCGCATTTCTTTGGAGAAGCTCTAGGACTACCATCGGAGGCTCTTGTAGGATATGCAGACCTGGACTTAATAAGATTGCGAGAGCCTTCAGGTTGTCGGCACATTAATTCCCTTTGTAAAAGGCATACTGAAGTTAGACCTCCCATGTTTAGTGTAAAAGACCTCGGATACCTACCACCCAAAAATTATCTTCAATCAAAACTATGTGGGAGGAAGAGAGAATGTGTAATAACCTCTAGCGAGTCCACTTCAACAACAACTCGTCGATATCCCAATTCTCAGGCCAATGTAAGTTCTGAGAAAACGCCCCAGAGTTCTACAGTTAAAGGCGAATCCCGTCCTATATGCTGCTGAAACCCACCACACTACTTTCCATGACAATCTCTAGTTAATCCTCTAGCGGAAGCCTTGTTGAACCCTTGTTTTATTGCTCCATCCGAATTTACTTTCACCCAGCCCACTAAGTTACCCACAGACAAGCCCTGTGTCGGAAACATGCAGTTTTCCATAGCTTTTGCTTGTGTTATCCAATCTACGTAATTCGTATCGATTATGGTACTCTCTGTCGGCCATTCAAATCCACTCTCAAAGAGATTGCAGTTCCTCCATTTCTATAGGAACCAGCATACGACGCCAAAGATTGTGGCCCACGCTACCTACTTCACTTGTGAGTTCTTCATGAGATTTGACTTCAGTCATATCTCCTTGTCCTGTTGGAAAAAGCTCGTATCTACTACCTCAAGAGGAAATTTACACCAGAGAGCTTTCACTCTCGGGTAGTCCCTCACCACGTGTATTGATGACTCTGCTTGCCCACATACATGACATCTGCTATCTGTGGCGATATGCTGGGCCACGCGCTGTTGATTTGTCAGTAGTTTGCTTTTAGCTAAAAGCCAAAGAAGCGATCTGATACATTGAGGTCTTGTCCATTTCCATATAACCTCCCAAAGTTAGTGATTGATGTCCATGGGTCGACCTTCAATTAATTCATGTGCGGACGCCATTGTGAACCTCCCGTGTTTGGTTGACCCCCACGCTAACCTGCCTTCCCCTATATCTTCGACAGTAGGGCGGATAGTCGCAAGCTCCATACAAACTGTGGAAGGAAGGTATTGTTGTAACACATGTCAGAGCCAATTGCCCCCTTCATTAGTAAAGTCCGCGATTATAGCATATAGGATACTGTCAGGAATTTAAGAGATTGCCACAAGGATTGGTGGTCCCCATCCATTCACCCAATTATCCAGCCAAAATAAAACAAGTCTCTTGTTAGACCCCTAAGTTCAGTCTGCGAGATCATGTAAGTGTTAGCGAGCCTTGGCCAATGCTTGGCACGTAAGTTAGCACGAGGAGGGGGTGTTGACGAGGAACAAGGCAAAGTCTTGCGAGTTAGTGAGCAAAACCTGAGGAACTTACGAAATAGGCGAGGGATGCAGGAAGTATCGACAAAGATCTCGAGAGTAGGCAAGATTCGATATGCGTGAGCACGCGTAGGTGACATTGGCGGAAATCTTTGACGAGACGTGAGATTCGGATGCGAGGCCACACGGAGTTAGGAAACTAAGTCATAGGAGACCCGAGAATGTGCAAGAAGGCGCAAAGGTGTATGAGACTCTCGAAGGCATGCGAACACGATAAGGCGCACAAACACTTAACTTTGGCAAGGTAGGACAAAGGTATGTAAATGGATGAGATTTTTATACTAACTCGGATTGTGACTTGTGACTTAGTCATGGAGCGACAAGACTGCACCATGAGGGAGCTTGATCATGGAATATGGACTTATCCATGGACGTGCATTGATGGACTTATGTGCGGATAGCTTTCACTAAGACAAACATGGGCGATTGAGATCAGACTTGGTGCGAATTTTGGTAGAGCATCAGATCTTGTAAAGATTGACTCAACCCAGGTTAAAGATTTGATGGACTAAGGACTTGGCTATGCTCGGATGGATGGACTACGACTAGCGAACTTGTTGTGGGAAGCATTGAATCAGGCCAGTGTGCTAGTGGGCTTCGGCAAGATCACATTGCATCATCAGCGGATAGAGATCGCGGGGAGATCTTGGATGATGTGACGATGACTAGGAGTTAGAGTTGTAGTGAAACTCAACATCTGAAGATGGTGGAGATCTTCGCGGATAAGGATGTTAGTGATCTAAATAAATGTAAACTCTATCTTATGTTATCTTGTTAGATTATATCTTATCATTTAGAGTCTTATTTGGATAGGGGTGTCATCCAATTGGTTCATAAAATTTTATCTAATAGAGATAGACGTGATCTTAGATAGTACAAATTTAGTATGAATCTGTAACTCCAAGCTAGGATGCCTATATATAGCTCATTTGAGCTTTACTCTTCTCAGAGGAGGGGATTCATTCTCAGAGGATGAGAGAGAGAGCATTCTTTGTATTCTTTTGAGAGAAAGTAATATAAAGTTGGTATTTTGGCCGTATCTCTGTGTGTTTTCTTGTTGCCTATATTATTGTTGCTTTCACGTTGTTTCTTCGAGTCTGTGCGAGGTAAACACTTCGAGGGTGGGGAAAGACTGAGTCTTACTTTAAAGGATCTAAGTGAGACTGCCGTACGAAGGGTGTGAGCGAGCAACTTTGGGTGAAAGTTTAAGTCTTCAAGGTTACCTTTGTAACAACTGGTATCGGAGCCAAAGTTTAAGATGGCAATAGGCAACTTGACAGAGTGAGTGTCTAGGGTGGAGACACTCCTTGGACCTATTACTCAAGGGGAAGAAGAAGTCACTTCTCACAATACTCGTTTCGAGATGTTGGAGGCGAAGATCCAACAGTTGCAACAACAGATAATAGATTTGTTGAAGGCACAAGAGGAGTCCCAGTTTGAGATCACTATATTGAGGTGTGCCGTTGCAATAATTGATATCGAGCGAGGTGAAGGATCAACACTGCAACTTTCTTCTGTGAAGGTACGTGAACCGAGGGTATTCAAAGGCGTGCGAGACGCCAAGGTGTTGGAGAACTTCTTATGGGATATGGAGCAGTACTTTGCAACTGCTAGAGTATCTGACGCTAATAAGGTCAATGTAACGGCTATGTACTTAGATGGGGATGCCAAACTCTAGTGGAAGACGAGGACCTCTGCGAAGATCAGCGCGGGTAGAACTCCCGTAGATACATGGGAGCTCATGAAGAAGGAGTTGAAGGATCAATTTCTTCCCATG
>JANSVA010000007.1:35174052-35185141 GCA_025504915.1 Erythroxylum reticulatum | reverse complement strand
GCCGCTGATGCCTTGGTGGACTTTCAGGCAATGAAAGAAACTAAGGTAAACTCCTCTAATTCTACGAAGGGCAAAGGCCATGCTCAACAAGAGAATATCGAGGGGAAAAAGAAGAAGGATTTCAAGAAGGGAGACTTCAAGTAGGAAAGCAAGCAAAATGGTGGATCCCAGAGTGGGGAGACGTCCTCCAGAAAGGGCAAGGTTGCTTGTTATCTGCGCAGTGGATCACATTATGCAAGAGAATATCCGAGGAAAGAGGCAGAATCTTCGGAAGAGGCAGTGCTAAATCCGATTGCATTGTTGAATACGGTTAGTAAAGAACCTAATCCTTATGATGAACTGATATATATGAAAATACAGGTTAATGGGATAGAGGTGACCGTGATGGTGGATACGGGTGCATCATATTCCTTGGTGGCGGAAAGGATGGTGCGCAAGTTGGGGCTTAAAATGTCCAAGACCCTGACAAAAGTAAAGACCCTAGCGGGTAAGGCACAAGCGGTGATGGGAGCTGCTTACAATGTCCCAATGAACATAGGGAGCTGGAGTGTCAGGATGAATTGCATAGTCATACCACTTGAGGATTTTGAGTTGATATTGGGGATCAATTTCCTTAAGGCAGCAAAGACGGGTACTGTATCCAAGTTTGGGAGGTATGATGATTATGCATAGTGAAAAATCCTTCTTTGTTAATTATTGTAGATTCGTTGGTGGGACGAAAGAGACTATGACACCGGTAGCACATATGTCAGCTATGATCGTTAGAAAGGAGCTGAACCATGCTCGAGAAAACCCAAAAAAAGGCGGGTAAGGAGCAAATAGTTGCCAAGATCGTGAAGGATCAAGGCAACGAGGCAAGCTCAGCGGATCGAGCTCTTTTCAACATGTCTTTGGCGGGCACAGTGAGTTTTGAGGAGGCGATTCCAAATGGAAGCAAAGACAACCCCCATATAGTGGGAAAATGGTATGTGGGACAAATACCAATCGATATGAAGACTAGGTACCATCTTCAAAAGCTGAATAGGAGTCTTCGAAGGAACTGCTAGTGGAGGAGTGCTCACAAATTATTTCGACGAGGGCGTCGAATTCTTCTAGTGAGGGTGGTTTGTTAGGCCCCTAAGTTCAGTCTGCGAGATCGTACGAGTGTTGGCGAGCCTTGGCCAATGCTTGACACGTAAGTTGGCACAAAGAAGGCGTGTTGACGAGAAACAAGGCAAAGTCTTACGAGTTGACGAGCAAAACCCAAGGAACTTGCGAAGTAGGCGAGAGATGCAGGAAGTATCGACAAAGATCTCGAAAGTAGGCGAGATTCGATATGCGTAGGCACGCGTAGGTGCCCAATGGAGGAAATCTTTGAAGAGACGTGAGATTCAGATGTGAGGTCGCACGTAGTTAGGAAACTAAGTCATACGAGACCCGAGAATGCACGAGAAGGCGCAAAGGTGTATGAGACTTACAAGGATACGCGAAGGCATGCGAGCATGATGAGGCACACAAACACTTAACTTCGGCGAGGTAGGACGAAGGTATGTAAATGGGCGAGGTTTTTATACTAACTCAAATTGTGACTTGTGACTTAGTCATGGAACGATGAGACTGCACCATGAGGGTGCTTGATCATGGAAGATGGACTTATCCATGGACATGCGTTGATGGACTTATGTGCGGATAGCTTTCACTAAGACAAACATGGGCGAGTGAGATCAGACTTGGTGCGAATTTTGGTAGAGCATCGGACCTTGTAAAGATTGACTTAACCCATACGAAATAAAAATTTTAATGCACAATTAGATTCATATTCAAATACACAGCGATAAGAGCCAGGATCCTCTCTCTAAGATTACTCTGTCCTATTCTATCTATTTGAATCTCAAACATTTATTTATGCGGGACCTATACAGAGCCCACATAAATAGACACAGGGTCTACATAAATAGATAGCTGAGATTCAATAGACAGGATAGGACAGAGTAATCTTAAACAGAGAATCCTAGTTCCAGTAAAATAATGGTTGGATGAGCAGTAAATCAAAGGCAAGGTAATTCTTTTTTTGTTTTAACAATGCTATAGTATTCGCCTCTAAGTAGTGTAAACAAGGTAACAGTTTTCATTTATCCAAACATTTATATGATATCCAAATCAATGGCATATTTATATGAATTTTCTTCCTATGAATTAAATCTCGACTATTTATTTTCTCACCATCCAAACATCGACAAGATTAGATACCCCAAACGGTTACGAAGTCGCACATTCATATCCTACAAAAAACTTTCTATTGATGGAAACCAGAAACAAACAGAATAAAACCAAAGAAATAGTATTGAATAATAAAAACGACAGAGGAAATGAAAAAATATACAAATATAATTGAAAACGAGCCTATAATTACCAGCAGTTGCCATACAAAAAATGGCAGGCATCTTTAAGATCCATAAGATCTTCATTTCGTGCCTTAATAACTGTCTACGTCTTCTTCTTCTTATTGTTCATGAAATGATCGAAGTGGTTGCCCAATTTCTTATAGTAATTTCTCCTCGCTCGTATCTTATACAGTACTATACTCTCTCCTCGCTCATATCTTGTACTGCTTTCAGCTTCCTTTTTCGGGAAAGCTTCAGACTCTGTTTGCCTACACTTTGTACGTATGCGTTGCTTGTTAGTGAAGGTACGTAGCTTTAGGAACGTGGAGCCTTTTTTTCGATTACAAAAGAAAAGAAACAAAATTAACGCATTGCTCGAGAATACAATGCTCCTTGTGCGTTTCTTTGGAGAAGTTCTAGGACTATCATCAGAGGCTCTTGTAGGATATGCAGACCTGGACTTAATAAGATTGCAAGAGCCTTCAGGCTGTCGGCACATTGATTCCCTTTGTGAAAGGCATACTGAAGTTGGACCTCCTATGTTTAGTGTAAGAGACCTCGGATACCTACCACCAAAAAATTATCTTCAGTCAAAACTATGTGGGAGGAAGAGAGAATGTTAATAACCTCTAGCGAGTCCATTTCAACAACAACTCGTCATTATTCTAATTCTCAGGCCAACTTAAGTTCTGAGAAATCACCCCAGAGTTCTGCAGTTAAAGGCAAACCTCGTCCTATATGCTGCTGAAACCCACCACACTACTTTCTATGACAATCTCTAGTTAATCCTCTGGCGGAAGCCTTGTTGAACCCTTGTTTTATTGCTCCATCCGAATTTACTTTCACCCAGCCCATTAAGCTACCCACAGGCAAGCCCTGTGTCGGAAACACGCAGTTTTCCATAGCTCTTGCTCGTCTTATCCAATCTACGTAATCCATATCGATTATGGTACTCTCTACTGGCCATTCAAATCCACTCTCAAAGAGATTGCAGTTCCTCCATTTCCATAGGAACCAGCATACGACGTCAAAGATTGTGGCCCATGCTACCTACTTCACTTGTGAGTTCTTCATGAGATTTGACTTCAATCACGTCTCCTTGTCCTGTTGGAAAAAGTTCGTATCTACCACCTCAAGAGGAAATTTACACTAGAGAGCTTTCACTCTCGAGCAGTCCCTCACCACGTGTATTGATGACTCTGCTTGCCCACAGACATGACATCTACTATACGTGGCGATATGCCGGGCCACACGCTGTTGATTAGTCAGTAGTTTGCTTTTAGCTAAATGCCAAAGAAACGATCTTACACGTTGAGGTCCTGCCCATTTTCATATAACCTCCCAAAGTTAGTGATTGATGTCCGTAGGTCGACCTTCAATTAATTCATATGCGGACGCCACTGTGAACCCCCCGTGTTTGGTTGACTCCCACACTAACCTGCCTTCCCCTATATCTTCGACAGTAGGGCGGATAGTCGTAAGCTCCATATAAACTTTTGAAGGAAGGTATTGTTGTAACACATGTCAGAGCCAATTGCCCCCTTCATTAGTAAAGGTCGCGATTGTACCATATAGGATACTGTCAGGAATTTAAGAGATTGCCACAAGGATTAGTGATCCCCATCTATTCACCCAATTATGCAGCCAAAATAAAACAAGCCTCCCATTGCCCAGAGTCCATTTGCTACTTTGACGAACAAACTGCCAAGTTGCCGATATCCCCCTCCAAATTACTAAAGCCCCTGCCCTGTCTATCGTTTGGGGTATATGATAAGCATCTAGACGATATTTGGCTCATAGTATCTAGACCCATAGGGCTGAAGGTTTAGTAAGCAACTCCCAACCTAACTTAGCCAGTAATGCATCATTGGTAAAATGAATGCGTTTAATACCCAAACCCCTACTTCTTTTAGCTGACACACTGACTCCTAATTAACTAGATGCATTTTTCGATGACCATTTGTTAAACCCCATATAAAATCTCACATGATTTTCTCCAAATCGTTACAAAGCTGATGCAAAAGTCGTACCGTTTGCATCGTAAATTTGGAAGTAAGGAAATGACTGATTGGGTTAAGGTAACTCGCCCTGCTAGTGACAACATCCTTGCACTCCATCCTGCAAGTTTCTTTTGAGCATTATCTAGTATGTGTTGATAGGTATTTTCTGTCATACGCTCATGAATCAAGGAAACCCCTAAATACTTGCCAAGATTAGTCATACAAGCCACCTGTAATTCGTGACTAAGTCGCCTCATAGTTTCTTTAGAAACGTTCTTAGAGAAAAAGATCCAAGTTTTGGCTGTACTAATTTTCTGTCCTGACATTGTGCAAAAGGACTCCAGAGTTCTTGCTATCACCTGTGTCTGCAAATCCGTTGCTTCAGCAAAAAGAATGAGGTCATCGGCAAAGAATAGGTGGGATATAGGAGGCCCCGTACGACTAAGCTTTATTAGTTTCCAACTCCCGCAGCCCACCTCCTTCGATATAAGGTGTCCGAGTCTCTCTATGTATAGCACAAAGAGATAAGGCGAAAGCAGATCACCTTGTCGAATACCCTTGGAGGGCCTAAATGGTTCAGAGACGGTGCCTTGCTAGGCGACTTACAGGGATACTGTCATTATAAACTTCATAATGATCCGAATTAACTTCCCTGGGAGCCCAATATCCATCAGAGTATTTTGAAGAAAATCCCAGCGAAGTTGGTCATATGCTTTTTCCAAGTCCACTTTCATGGCCAGGTACCCAATCTTTCATGTCTTCTTCTGTATTGAGCGAATAACCTCTTGGGCAATAATAATATTATCGGTTATATGCCTGCCAGGTATGAAGCTGCATTGGTTCTCCCCTACGAGATAATCCATGTGCGCTTTTAACCGATTTACGATGACTTTAGAGATGACCTTATAGAATATAGTACAAAGACCAATCGACCGAAATTGAGAAATTTGATGCGGGGATGAGATTTTGGGAATTAGAACCAGGAGGGTTTTATTCAAATCCTCTTCTCATTGTTCCAACCCGAAAACTTGCTGTATAAACTCCACCAGTGTTAGCCCTACTTTCCCCTGTTGATTCTAGAAAAATAACACATTGAACCCATCCACGCTAGAGGCTTTGCTGGGATTCATATCAAAAACCGCACTCTTGGTTTCAAACGTATGGACTGGAAGAGCTAGCCCTTAAACCTGTGCCGCCGTAAGCATCAGGAAGGCTCCTAAGATCAGAATCGGTGAGATAGGCCTGTCTTCGTTAGTGTAAAGATGGACAAAAAAATTATTGACTGGCATGTGTTGTTGCTCTGGATCCGTAATAAAGGTCCTAGTAGAGTCAGTGAGCCCATCAATCCTCAACTTCTTTCTTTTGGATAGAGCGATAGTGTGATAATACTTGCTATTTCGATCACCCTTTGATATCCATTCACACCAGACTTTCTGGTGCCAAAACATTTCCTCCTCGCACAGCACTTGCAATAAATCTCTGCTCAGCTTTTCCTCCAGTGTTAAAAGCGAATCCAAATTATCAGTAGTCATTGCCTGCTGGATTCCCTCCAATTGGGCTAACAACCTTTTTTTCCGTTAGAATATATTGCCAAAAACGTGGGTATTCCATCTTATAAGATGATTAGAGGAATGGGCTAAAAATTTACTCATCATCTCCTCTGTAGGAAGCCAATGCTCGGTTACCACATCGTTAAAGCCCGAATGTGTGATCCAAGTATTTTGGAAGCAGAAAGACGATGTTCCTGTTAGTCTTTGCTGGGGTCTGAAGAAGTGAAGCAACATAGGCCTATGATCCGAGCCAAGAAAGGGTAGATGTTGGTTCATCGTTTGGGGGAACTCCTAAAGCCAATCTGACTAACCAAACACTTTATCCAGTTGAGCTTGAATTGTTCCTCTTCGTAAGGTAAATTTCGAGCCAATAAAGCCCAAATCGTGAAGACCACACCTATGTACCCACTCCTGAAACCTTTTATTCACCACTTGTGTAGAGGTGGCTCCTCCTCTTTTATCCAAGATTTCCAGTTTAGCATTAAAGTACCCTCCCACGATCCAAAGTCTGTGAGTACAACATCCGATCCAAGTAAAAAATGGGCAGAGCATGGACTGCGAGGACACTTGCGGACTTGCATAAACTACAGTAAGATCGAAAGAGCCATTCCCATACTTGACGATGGTATAAATAAACTACCGATGAGTGATGACTATTGAGATATCAAATTCCTCCTTCCATATGAGTCAAATACCTCCAGAAAACCCTACTGCTTCTACTTTAAAGGAATAATCAAATCTAAAACATCGTATAATATCATTAGCCCGTGGGCCACTAATTATGGTTTCCATCAAAACCATAATACCTGGTTTGTAAATACGGATGTAATTTCGCAGTATGGCCTGAAATTCTGATCCTCCTACCCCTTGGCAATTCCATAATAAGATCGACATATTGGAAATTGGTCGAAAGAAGTCTACCCTACATCGGAGTAGCGATTATGCCTCCATCGTGGTCCTCCTTGTGTTCAACTTCTTGAGTGTGCGAAACCATCTCCGCATCTTGGCTCGGTGCAGGTATGGCTACCAGCCTACTCCATCCCTTTGCTAAATCTGGAGGTTCAGAGGGTGGGATAACCACTATACCTTCCCTTGTCCTGCCCGCCTCTCCGAGTTCTTAGATGCCCTCCATCAGTTGGGGTCGTTCCTCCGCATCCGGCACCTGGTCCACTATAATTTGGCTATCACAGACTATTTCAGTATGTGTCGTGATTTCAATCACTATGTTCTTATCTGTGGTCGTGGGTTTAAGTTTAACTGTATGGATCGTAGCCGATTCTTTTGTCAGACGCTCACTAACTGGACCCTTTCCCCCAGGTCTGTTGGGTATTGACTACCGATTTTCCTTTACAAATAGTCCTTAAATTTTTTGAATGTCCTACAGATGATGATGCCAACCTTTGGGTTTTAAACTTGCCTGTACCAACTAGATGGGACAGGTTATGACGTTGTCCTATTCCAGAGAAAGTAAATGTACTTGGTTGCACTGTTTGTTTAGAGGCTTCCTCCATGAAATCCTCTTGGTTTGTCAGCACATCAAACCTTGAGCCTCCCATTAAGGCTGCTTCCCGCTAACTGCCACAGCCTATTGGCCCCTGTCTTTTCAACTCTTTTCTTGGATTTTTCTGTTAGATTTGGGTCTAAGGGCCATAGTCGTTGGTTATCCCATCCTTCCTCCTCTCCACAGTAGCGCCAGCCAGTCTCCTCTATTCAGACTCATAGTCTCCTTCTCGGCTTGTAAGAGACGAATGTATGCTAGACTTCGTTAAACTTCGTCTTCTTCCTTAGACAAACGCTAGCTTCATGGCAAACCATCCCTCACGAATAGCAAACTTGGGTGAGTCCTTCATACGCGATCATCAAGGTCTACCCATCCAGCTCCAAACTGGTTTTTAAAGGAACACTTAAGTTGATATCCACTGCTATACACGCGAACTTCCCTCGTTGAGCTTGCATGGTAGCTTTGTCGATCTTCACTGTGCTTCCCACCAGATTTCCCAGAGTAGTGAGTATCATAGGATGATAGCGAGTGATCGACATGTTAGGAAACATGATCCAGACCACCGCTTTAGTTAGCTGATCGTGCATTGATCAGAAAGTTGGAAGCCACCTTTGGATGGAGAGGGCTTGTCCAAAGATCACCCAAGGACCGTTTGTTAGAACGTTTAAGTAGTCGTCCTCTTCCATGAATTTCACCAGAAACCAATCATGATCCATATCCACGATTTTCATGGGACTTCGCGATTGCCAAAGTCTTTCAAGCTTGGTTTAGTATCCCACCCTTTACGCCAACAGCTTCATCACCATTGCTTGTTCCCACTGTTTGTCTAATTTAGCTTTCAAATTTTGGGATAGCAAGAAGCTTCCCCCAAGCTCCCCTGAGGTTGGCGTGATATCGCCTTCTTCGACATCCACTGGTCCATCTTCTGGTCATGCTATTGTTGCAGCTGCTACATCCTTAACCGCAACCGCTGCCACTGCCGTGCTATATGAAAGTTTAGGTGGAGGGGGATCGTCTTTTCTTTTACGTGTACGCCCTTTTTTGACCAGGTGTCCCTCTGGAGCGAGGGAGTCCATAACGGAGCCAATAGGACGTACAAAGCTTTAGTCGAGAATGCACGAGACAACGCTTTCTTCTTCGGCGAAATAACTCTGTCAACTTTTCTTTCTCTAAAAATTTCTCGCTCTAAAGAGAAGGTACAGAGAGCAAGATGAAAGAGGGAAGGTACTATGGACACGATAGATATGTAAATTATTTTTTAAATCTTAATTAGCTCAAATTTTAAATAACTTATAATTCTTTTATTGTAATTTAAAATTAAAAAACACTTAAATTATTGTGTTTCAAATAATTAATTGAAATTATTTTAATGATATGACACTTATTTTTTATGAAATTCAAATAAAATGTTTGTAAAAAAATATTCTATACCAAATTATTAATATAAAATAATGTATTAGGTTCCATAATTCTTATTTTAGATATTAAATTATGTGAAACTTAATTACGAAGCAATAGATGACAAGTACTAACGCCTTATAAGCTGTCTACGTCACTCATAACTTGCATTGCATGAAGTATTCAATATGGTAGGCCTTTTTGTCTAAACACATAAGACAAAAGACGATTGCAACAACTCCATGGCAGCCTTGCTGTTAACTGGAAAAATATGCATATACAAATTACGACAAATTTAATATGAGTATCATTTAATGGAGGATAAAATATAAAGAGTAAAGGAGCCAAACACGGAGTTAACGACTCTCCATAACGGCCCATAGCTTGCAGTACTCCAAAATCCAATCTCACTCTCTCGCTCTCTTTCCATTCCTTCTTCTCTAAGCAAAATAAAATAAAAATAAAAACACCCTGCTCTCTCTTTATATATTTTGTCGATCTCCGGCGAATTCTCCGGCGATGCAAGAATCGGAGCTCCACGATTTATCAGACGACGCCGACTACGCAGCCTCTATACAGCAAGTGAGCATTCATTTTATGGAATTTGTTATGTTGTTTGTTCGATATGATAGACGCAATCTGTAGGTTTGAGTACGTGTCTGATTAGGAATTGAATGAACTAGAGTATTTGGTTCCGATTTTATGGCTGTTGTTTGATTAATTGATTATCGCGATTGCAGGAATCGGCGAGTGTGATGATGATTAGGAGCGATAGCGGTAAGAGAAGCGAGCCGGACGGCGCAGAAGTGGTCTATTTGAAGGATAATGTCACGATTCATCCGACTCAGTACGCGTCCGAGAGGATCAGCGGTAGATTGAAGCTGATTAAGCAAGGTTCTTCTCTCTTTATGGTGAGACTTTGGCTTTGACGGATTTCGCGTCTCTCTGTTTTGGCCCTTTCCTAAAACGTGCTTTTCCTTGCATGTCTGAAAGTTTTCCTTACATTTTTTTCTTCAGACTTGGATTCCGTATAAAGGTCAGAGCTCCAATGCGAGGCTCTCGGAGAAAGGTTGGCTGTTCTTAAACTTCTGGAAACCGATCGAATTATTCTGAGTTTAAGAAATGATGAAATGAATTGACCTTACTTAGTGCGTTAATGAATTGGTTCTGAAACTTCTTTCTTTATTTTTATTGTTTGTTCATGTAGATAGGAACCTTTACACAATCAGGGCAGTGCCATTTTTGGAGGTGCGTTCCATCCGTCGTCACACTCCAACTCTTGGGTGGCAATACATAATTGTCGTTTTGTCCTCAGGTATCCTATTGTTTCTTTTAGCTATTGTGTGTTCTGTGCGATTGACCATAAATAGGATGCTGACGGTAATATTAATGCTACACTTATTTTGAAGTTTGTCTTACATGGAGAAACACATTTTAAATGTTTGATTATTTCGTGATATCAATGACAGTTGTTCTCGTTTGACGTTAAGGGATATATCTGGCAATAATTGAATATCTGCACGTCTCAGTTGTTCCTTGAAATCTGAACAACAGACTGTTAGAGTTATTTCCTTTCTTAAATAAATGAATGTAACTGTTTAAGGTTCATTACAAAATTGAACCAAACTAACACGAATTGAGGTGTATACCTTGTTGTTTGTCTGTCAGATATATTAAATTAGAAAATATTTTGCAGGACTGGCATTCCCTCCTCTTTACTTCTACAATGGAGGAGTCAAAGAGTTTCTTGCTACAGTAAAGCAGCATGTTTTTATTGTGAGGTTGGTTATTGTTTAGTGTGCATTGCCTTCATCTTCAATCTCTACTTCTTTCTTTTTTCATGGATTCCTTTGAGTGGATGGTTGTTCTATGGATACACTTTTTTGTTGCATTATACAGAAAGCATAGGCGTTGGTCAGATTGTTAGTATTGGTACTCTGAGCAAGGGGCAAAATTTGGACTAAGTTATTGAGAATTATTATTTCACTACATTATATTTTGAGTGGTCAGAAGACTAACACTCATGGTTGTAATGATTTTCTTCTCAAAGGTTCAAGCAGCTGTGTAAATTTGGTATAATATCTTGTTCACATGTTACAGAACATCGTCATGCTAGCTATTTTGTCATTAAGTGTACCTTTGATGTCTTTGTTATGACCATTTTGGAAAATCCTTTGTTTGAATAATTTTGAGTGCAAGGATGATATTGCTGTTTGTGCCTACATTTGTATTGAGCAAGTCAAACATTACTGATGCCACTCTTTGTAATCTTCTTGT
>JANSVA010000007.1:35163343-35173952 GCA_025504915.1 Erythroxylum reticulatum | reverse complement strand
ATGATATTGCTGTTTGTGCCTACATTTGTATTGAGCAAGTCAAACATTACTGATGCCACTCTTTGTAATCTTCTTGTTTCATTTCTCTTCCAGGTCAGAAGAAGATGCAAATGTATTTCTTGTAAATGATTTTGAGAATCCTCTCCAGGTGTGTGTCTGCTGAGACATTTGTCTGTTTTCTTCAAAGAATTGTTGTTTTCCTTGTTGACTTTGTGATAAAACTGGCCATAGCCATTCATTAATCCTCGCAATTGCTTTTCAAAGTTAACTGGAAAACTTGTACACGTTCAAACATTTTTCACCGTTTGTGGCATGGTTCTTCTGGTGGCTTATCATAGTTTTTCAGGAGCTGACTTGATTATTTTGGTGAATTATTGTGTTTTTTGTTTTCCTTGTTTTAGAATTCTATGTGTCATGCCTAATTGTTTGTTGCAGAGAACTTTGTCATCTTTGGAGCTTCCCAGGGCTGTTTCTAGTGCGAGTGTGCCATCCTCAGTTGGTGGATCTCCATCTTACGAAAGTCAACGGAGGAATGACGGTGTCATATATGATCAAAGTCCTGCTATTCCTCGAGTTGGAAGACACAGGCAGAAGGCTCAAGATCCCACTCGAGATCTATCTATCCAAGTACTCGAAAAATTTTCTCTTGTGACCAAATTTGCCCGGGAAACAACATCACAACTATTCCGTGAAAATCATGCCAATGAATTTGATGCTATTGAGAGGAGAACCTCAATCAATTCTTTTGATGTTCCAGAGAAGTCATCCAAGTATGCAGAGAAAATACCTGATGGTAGTTCTGTTCCTGCGGATCCTCTGGAGGTCAGTATTTGTGTCATCTAATAGATTTTCTTTCATTCTTAGGGAGCGCAGGGAGTTAAGATGTATTCAATAACCCTTTGTCTTTGATACTTTTTCCCATTTGTCTCATTTTTATATGTAGGATATATGATTATTGTAATGAGTGTGTGTTTTGATAGGTAGAAAGTACTGGTACACATTTTCATATAATCAGTTGCTATCACATCGCAATATGCATTTTACGCTGCTTTGTTATTGGCCTTAATGTGTGAGCTTGTTGACATTGTAGCTGGCAGTTAAAAACCACATGTGCAGGCTTTTTCTCTGGCTTTTCTTTTCTGTATCAATGAAGTTGATCTTAGTGCAGCAAATCATTCTATTCTATAGAGATTTTAGATTTTGCAGGCACTAATGAAGGATAGCATGAATATATTGCTGATCTTTGTTGTCAACAGGATTAAAACATGATTGTTTTGCTTGACTCTTGTTCTGTTATCTTTTTCAATTCTCTTCTGTCTCTCTTTGAATGAATTACAAGATGGAAATAGAAACCTTGATGTAATGAAGTACTAATAGTTGAACCAAATTTGTGAACTTCAAAGTAAATATGTTTTTACTGCCAGGTTTGTGGTGTTGCTACAATAACAGTAGTCTTATGGCTATGATTGGGGCACGTGCAATAAAATTGTTTTAACTGCTAAATATTAGGCTTTACATCTTTGTAGTGCTTCCTTCTACATACATAATGATTGGTTTTCATTTTTTCTTCCAAATGATTTACATGAACTTAATAATAGTATCACCATAATAAAATAGCAGGTATACATTTTCTTGTTTATTACTTCATAATTCTCAGCAGCTAGCACAACTAGAGAACCTTTATTGTTAATATGTTTTGGTCTTGATGAATGCATGAAGAATTTTTCTCTTTTTTCTGAAAACATAGCAGTAATATTTTGTTTATCTCATTTTGGCAGTTTGACAAGGTGACACTTGTATGGGGAAAACCACGACAGCCACCCCTAGGACCTGAAGAGGTAATTGTTCTTTGTCTGAAGATGATTTATTTTTCAACTATTAGTTGATAGGAGTATCAATTGTGAGTCCTGATGCATTCACTGTGGACATTTTCCAAGAAGATATCTGCTGTACTTTTCATATAATTTCCTGGACCCTCTGGTCTATTTGTGTTATTATTTATGTGAATGAAATTTCTTAGCAGAAGTGAAGAGCTTCCCATTTATCATACTGTAAAACCCTCCTTTATCTCTCTCCCTCTTCTCTCTTTTCCACCCCAATATTTTGAATTCTTCATTTTCACTCCCTAAAAGCTACTTTTCACGAAACCATCATCTTCTTCTATTCTTCACCACCGGCGACTCTAACTGGCAACTTGATCACGTGCCCATTCAGGTCGTGACACATATCCACCCCTTCTCAAAGAATGTGTCTGTACATTATGTGCATTGGTTTGTTTTACATATGCAGGTTCAATTTCGGAAGTGGTTTTCATAGGAAAAGTCTCTCCAAGTTCATGAGATATATATTTTATCTTAACAAATGCTGATCATTTGTTTGATTTCAAACTGAACTTGGCTGCTGCTATTATGAAGCTATTTCTAAAAAGAATTTTTCTAGTATTTTTTGAAGACATACTTCAAAAACTATGCTCCATGATCTGTTCTTCACTCCTTTGTGTACTTGTAGTGGGCAGCTTTCTTGGACTCTGAAGGACGAGTCAAAGACTCGAATTCCTTGAGGAAAAGAATATTGTATGGAGGAATTGAGCATGAATTGCGGAGAGAGGTCTGTTCTGAATAGATATGGAAAACCATGTTTTAGAAGGTTATGGTTTTGGCTGGGTATTTTTCTTATTCATAAAACTTGGGTATTGATTCCAGATATGGGCGTTGTTGTTGGGATACCATTCGTACCATTCAACCTATGCCGAGAGGGAGTATTACCGATCCACTAAAAAGATAGAGTATGAGACAATAAAACAACAGTGGCAGGTTTGTTTTAATCCTTGTGGGTTTTTTGCTAACAGTAAACTTCTGTATCAACTCGCTGAAATGCAAATGGCTTCATCTTTCTATTGATCGTTTAAGAGTACTTTACATTGAGGCTTAACGCATTAATGGCTTTTTGTTTGTACATTTCTGTTTGTAGAGTATCTCTCCTGAACAAGCAAAGAGATTTACAAAATTTAGAGAACGGAAAGGCCTCATAGAAAAAGATGTGGTATGTATGGAGTATCACAGTTATCCTGCAATTTCAGATTATTTATCATTGGATGGAAATTTTGTGCTTGAAAGTTATATTGACTCCATGAATTTGTTTTTATTTGTCTTTAAGGTGAGGACTGATAGATCGCTATATTTCTATGAAGGCGATGACAACCCTAATGTAAATATCTTACGGGACGTTCTATTGACATACTCCTTTTACAACTTTGATCTTGGTTATTGTCAGGTAATTTCTTTGTCATCTTTGATTGTATGTCTAACATGAGTATATGCAGTTGTAATTTCTTTAAAGTACATTATCATAATTTTTGATATCATAACTTTGGATTTGGTCCATTTCTGGTCCATGTTTCTTATAGATTATTTTGTGCATTTAATAATTTAAGTTACTTGTTTCATCAAATGATAGGAGAATGCTGAAGTATTCAATGTCACATGCAGACCCTTTCATTTCACCTTCTTTTAGGAATGGCCTCTTTGTAACCTTGTTGAGCTGATTGGCATTAAGCACCACCGTGAGAATGCAAACCATGATTAAAAGCTTGCATGTGTTTCAGAAAATAGAGCCAGAGTTCCTCCTACATAAAAGTGAAGATCTATAATAACAAAGAGTAGCTCCCCTTTATTGGATATAAGTTCTCCTGTTTCTTCTTTTGTCTTATTGATCTTTTGAACTCTTCAAAAAGCACTGATGTTTTGCTTTTGATTGCTTAATACTCAGATGCATGGTGCTTAAACTTCCTGTTTTGTGTACTTTGTTGGGGTTGAAGCTGGGATTGTGCGTTATATTGTGTCTGTATCTTGCAGGGAATGAGTGATTTACTGTCCCCAATTTTGTTTGTGATGGAGGATGAATCCGAATCATTTTGGTGTTTTGTGGCATTGATGGAACGGCTTGGACCCAACTTTAATCGTGATCAAAATGGAATGCACAGCCAACTTTTTGCATTGTCCAAGGTCTCTCGTTTTCTCTGTTGGTGCTAGATCTTTGTGCTATTCTTGGTTAAATTAGACACCCTATTGATGGACCTATTACAGCATTTACTCTTTGTCGTAACTGAAGTATTCCATAATTTACATTGTATTTATTAACAAATTCTCAAACTTTATAAATGATACACCACCAGAAGTGGTGTAGTATCTTTAAAATGGAAGTCAGTTTTGTAAGCTGTATCTTAATATAAGATTTGATGGAAAGACTGGTTAGTTCTGAGTTCCTACTTTTGGCTTCCCTTATTGCAGCTGGTGGAGTTGCTAGACAGACCATTGCACAACTACTTTAGCAAGAACGATTGTTTGAATTACTTCTTTTGTTTCCGTTGGATTTTAATACAGTTCAAAAGGTGAGATTGCTTTATCTAGAGATTCTCCTTAATAGTTGTTAACAATTTTGCTCTTATGCTATATTTTCTATCGTAGATAAAGTATATCCGCGTACTTGGGTCTAAGGCATCAACTTATGTAGATGTTTAAGGAAGAAAAAAAAGAAACGGAAAAGAATAGGAACAAGCCTTTGGGAACTGCTTGATGCCTGTGCACAAAAACTTAAAACCTTTTATCGCTAATGCTGTTTACAACTGGTATTCTAGATGTTTGACGTCATTTTGATCCTGATAATTTTCTGTTTAATCAGCAAACCATTCATTTAAAGTTTCAGATGGATTAACCATACTTGGATACTTTATTGTTATCGCCCGTAATTTTACTATTTCTTCGTTTTTTAAATCTTTTTGTTTTCTGATGATGTGTGTAAGACTTCATCCTTCTACAATATAATTGCAGGGAATTTGAATACGGGCAAACAATGCGTTTGTGGGAAGTGTTATGGACCCATTATTTGTCTGAGCACCTGCACCTTTATGTATGCGTCGCAATCCTGAAACGCCATCGAAATAAGATAATGGAGGAGCAGATGGATTTCGACACCCTCCTGAAGTTCATTAATGAGCTCAGTTGCCACATTGACCTGGATGCCACACTCAGGGAAGCAGAAGCGTTGTGTGTATGTGCTGGTGAGAATGGCGCAGCTTCCATCCCGCCCGGAACTCCTCCTTCGTTGCCTCTTGACAACGAGAATAGCCTTTTGTATTCTCAACAGGACGAAGTATTGTAATTGAGAAAATTTGTCACCTAATATTTTTTAGGATATAGATCCAGTAATAGATTGTAAAAAGTTATCATATCTTTCAGTATAGCACTAGTAAGTAAGACAACCAATTCTTCTTTGTCATCTCCTCTCCTGCCATTTATAGCACCGTAAGGGGAATCTGATTAGCTGCGATGGCTCTGGTATAGCAGTGGGTAATACAACCTTGGCGAGAACTGCCGGACGATATGCGTCACGAATTATACGACTCGTGTGCCTTTAGGTTCGTTTTTCTGTTAACTGTTTAATCAAATATTTCTATCCGAATAGTAGTTTTTGGTTCACATTTGCCTTGGGTTGTCTCGGCCTGCAATGATGGTTGTGAGATTTGTCATTTTCAATTCAGCGTTTTTTGTAAATTTCATGTTAAGCAACTTCTCCTTTCCATTGAATTGACTCTTCTTATTCTCTTTCATAATCCTTTTGAGTAATTAATTTTGTATTTACCTTACTTTTTTATCTTTATTATGTTATAAATATTTTATCATTAAGTCCAAAATTCTTGAGAACAGTGTTTGTAACTTGTTTTAGAACACACACACACATACATATACAATATAGCATTAGTAAGTAAAATTCGCATTATTTCATTTCAGTTTTTCTAAAAATTGATACAAAAGGAACTGGTAAGTGATTCCCATAACCAATTGTCGACCCAAGGAAGGCTTATTGACAGGTACTGGAAGCCTAATCTTCCTTTTTGTGGGTTGAAGCACGGAAAAGCAGTTCGTAGACAAGAAAGATAAGATGCCACAGACCAATAATTGATGGACGATATTCTTTTGCTTTCATGTGAAATAAGAAAAAGTTAAAAATAAAAGTTCCACTTCAAATGTCAAATTGTGTCCAAATCAACTTATATGAATCACAATTTGTGTGTAAACCTACACCATCAATCTGAAACACAAATCCTAAAATAATATATGTTTAAAAAGTCAACTTAAAACGATTTACATGGTATATGGTATATTACTTGAGCTTCCCTGCAATGGGGATGGTGATAGAGAATCATTCAATGTCTAGTCTCTGTGAACAAGTTGCTGCCTGACAAAATTAATCATAGGACCATCCGGACTGCGTGTGGTCCTGCTCGCGCTTACAATTAGGGATACATACAAACCCACGTGTATATGGCGTGATACCTCTCTAAATATAGGTTGGTCATTGGACCAACTCCATGCAAATTTAAGTTTAATTTTTTTAATAAATTTGAGTTTAATTATAAAATTTAAGCATATTTAATTTTTTTAACTATGTTCTTTTTATTTTAAAAATAGACTTATTATTTCCTTTGACTATTGGTTAAAGAAACTTAAAATTTAAAAAGACTTTTTATCCTTTTATTATGATAACATAAGCACAATTATTATTTTTTGGGCAAAATGTTCTTTTCGTCTTTTATTGATTAAAATATATTAAACTTTTATATTTTTTGCTTTATTTTATTATGCTTATATTTCAAAAATAAAAATTATTTTAAGCATACATTGCATTTTGACCTTTAATAAATCAAAAAGGAAATTTATCAAAAATATCATTATCTTCACAATTATACTTTATGACCATTAATTTATCAAAAAATTAAAAATATTTATGAAAAAAAATTAAAAGAGGAAATTTTTATTAAAGGTACCATTTTTTATAATTTTCGGTTCTAACTATTAATTTATGAAAAAAGGAAAAAAAAAGAAAGGTTTAGGAAGGGGGGCTTTATCGAATTAAAATGAATGGCCATTTTGGTTGGATAAGTTCCCCTTTAAATATTAAAAAATAGAAAAAGGTTTTGGTGTTTCATATTCAAAATTAGTGGCATTTATCTCTTTATATATCTATTTTTTCGTTTTATTTGAATGTTGCATTTGTTATGTCTCTCTTTAGTTTTCTACTAAAACGAAGGAATTAAATTGAGTAATTACGGTAATTAAGAATAAAGATGATATATTCTTTAATTTTCACTTGCTTGTTTATATGAATAAGATAAAAATTTACAACTCTATAATAAATTTCAAATTATTTTAAATTTTTATTCCTAATTCGTATAAAATTTAAATTAAAAATTAGAAATACCAAATAAACAATTTATTAAAAATAAATATTTCTCTCACATTCATTTAACAGTTTTTTCTTTTTTCTTTTTTCTTTATGTTTAGTATAATCTGAAACTCTCTATTCAATAATTTATATTATGAAATAAGTTTATTTTGTTTTTTAATTTTATTCTTATAAGAAAATTCTTACACACCGATTTAAAAATTAATAATTTATTCAATCATTAAAAAATAATTTAAACTATTTATTTATTAAATATAAAATTTTTATTAAACAAATAACTAAAAGGCTATTTTTGTCAAAAAAAATACAACAGGTACAATTGTGATGATGTCATCATAATACAAGGGTAAAAAGTCTTTTAAAATTCTAAACTCGTTTGATTGGTGATCAATAAGTTTATTTTTAAAATAAAGGAATTATAATATACCAAATAATAAAACACAGAAGGTTAAATGTATTTTAGCCTAGATTCATATTTAACTATTTTAAATTAAATTTAAAGTAAAATATTTCCTTACTTAATTTAATATATTAACTTTAGAAGAAATCAATTTAATTTTGAATTAGTGAAACATCCTTATTTAAAGAAGTTAAAATCAATCCACTGACAGAGACCTTCATCTCGCCCTCAAATCTTCTGTCCTTTTCTTGTTTTTACTCTGCTTTATTGCACCTCAGCTATTTATTTATATAAGTTTTATATAAATAAATGACTGAAATTTAATAAAACAAAGGATTATGCCCTTTCATCTCACTATTATCCATGCAAAACCTTCAAAAGCTTTACAGGGCTAGCTCCCCTACAGCCATTGTAGTTAAGAGGAACTGATTAATTTCCAAGTTAGGACCATCAACTGGTGGAATTTGAGTCATGAGTGGCGATACTTGGCAGAGACGTTGTTCGAATGTAGGTGGCAAAAGCTAGCTAGCTAGCTAGATCCAAGGTGTAGGATGGTTCCAGGAGGAAGAGCACGTGACGGTCGGTCTGTTGGATGGTTCTGACCAAGCGCTGTTCAAGCTGCCAGTGACAGTGGCAGTTATAGGTAACGAAGAATTGAGAGGACAAAACTGGGTAATACATGAATATATATGCTTTCGTAAGAACCGAGCAATAAACAAATGCTAACATCTAAAAGTGAGGAGACAGACACCTCACAAGGTTGTCTTCTTCTTATTCTTTTTATCTTTTCTTCTTTCTTTCAAGGTTTCGTAAGAACCAAGCATGAACAATACAAGGTTGTACATAGGGAACGTGTCTTCTGCTTCATCCTTTCCTTGTTTGTATGAACATAATTTAAATTATTTAATTATAATTTTTTACATTAATAAATAAGAATAATATCTTTTCATTTATTTATTTCATTCTTCCCTACAAATTAAAGTGTAATAGAAATTTAAAAAAATTATAATAAATTTCAATATTTAAAAAATCTTATTTATTCAATCGGTTCAATCGTAAAAATTGATAAATTTGTTAATTAATTATCAAATTTTTATTAATTAATATAATTTTATAAACTAAAATAAATGGATAAAATTTATTAATAATATTTTTTAAATTTAAATTATTTAATAATTTAATTATATTTTAAATTTATTAAATTTTCAGTTAATTTTATAAGAATATTTTAAATAGTAAATACTTTTTTTTATAATAAGGAAAGAGACTAATTACAAAATGAGCTGCGAGAAACAGGTTCCCGAGAGATCCTCTAAAAGGAGAGTGCGATACCCTAAAGGTGGAGTATTAAGAAAAAAAAGTTCCTAAATCATATTGCCCTGCATAATTGGCTAACCAATCGGTACATTTGTTACTCTCACGAAATATATGTCAAAGTATTACCGTCCAGTTCCGAGTAAGCAGTTCGTTGATATCGTGAAGTATGAGATTGAATGTCATAGTTCGTCTTGCCGAGGAAGAAATGAGATTAATCGCTGTCATCGAGTCTACCTCTAATTCGATGCGACGATGACCAAGATTTCACGAGATCGTGAGCCCTGTAAATATGCCCAAAATTTTGGAAGACATTGATGAGCACCATCCGAGATTCTGTACGAAACCTCCCACCCGATACTATCCCTTAAAATGCCTCTTGTTGTGAAAGAAAATAGTAAATAGTTTATTCATTTATTTAATTTGAAGCTCAGAGTGAATAGCAAAAGTCTCTTTTTCAGGATTATAGTTTCTTTTCTTTCTGTTTGTTGGATCTTTTGGGCCCCACGTGTAGAAGTTGAAACATATTCAAATCCCACGCTCTTTAGGGATCGCGTGTAGTACAATCTCATCAAAATTAGCAACCTCTCGTTAGGGAGAGAATTCCGCTTTTAGTCATATTTTAAAATATTGATCTCAATCAAAAGTATAAACATAAATGAGTTTAATTTATTTTAATTCAAACTTTTTGTCATAATAATATTATTTTATTTTATTTTAAAATTAAAATTAAAATCCAATTTAATTTCTTATTTAAAATACCGCATATTTTTCAAATATAGTTTTATAACCAATTTGTATAATTAAATTATCTTAGAATGAAGTTAATATATTAATGAAACTTTAAAATATACTATTATGGAATATTACTTTTTATTTTATTAAAATTAATAAATTTGTATTAATTAAATAATACTTAAGTAATGATTTAAATATTAAAACTATATTTTAACAACTCCAAATATTTAATTGGAAATAGTAATACTCTTTTTTGTAAGATTCCTAAAACTAAGCCAACAAAGTGGAGGAGAGCGTACAGGCCAAAGCTGGGTCGGCCAAAGCAGAGACATCAAAGCAACTGTTACCTACACTTTGTCTCCTCAACCCCACTCCCTTCTCTGTTCTATGTCCCTACCACTACTTCCTACTCCTAACTACACCCTCCTCAAATCTCGCCCTACTCCTCATTATATATGATATTCTACTTTACTTGATTGTTTCTCGTGTTATATTTGAGATTCGTTCTTATTTTTGTTTGGTTGTTGTTGGATAACTTGAATGGAACTTCAACTGGAGTTAGCCCTTTCAACCCGCAGTAATGTCAGTCCCGTTAAGGGTCTGCTCGATCCTCTACCGCTGTTTGAGAGAAGTAGTAGTTGTTGCATTGGTGATGATGATCACAGCAGAAGTAGAAAACGTGGTTTTGGTGATGCTTTCGAGGACTTCAGGGACGTTCCAAGAACCCTGCCTCTGTTTCTCTGGGAGAAGCAACTTAACGACGATGAAGATGATAATGACCCCCTTAACAAGTACTTTAACCATTTCCCTCTGTTTTTCTTTTCTAAAGGAATAATCTTTGGAGTTGGTTTGGAAAAGCTGATAATTTTGATGCGTTTGACTGAACAGGTTTGACGATGATGATAAAGGAGA
>JANSVA010000007.1:35144452-35163243 GCA_025504915.1 Erythroxylum reticulatum | reverse complement strand
TCTTTGGAGTTGGTTTGGAAAAGCTGATAATTTTGATGCGTTTGACTGAACAGGTTTGACGATGATGATAAAGGAGAGGGAATTGTTGCGTGGCCACCGATTAAGCTCCGGCGAAAGAAGTTCTATCACAGCCAATCCAAAAATAACCCAACAGAGGGTAATGGGTGCATTGATTGTCGAAGAAGATCACCAAGTTCGAAGTACGTGAAGGTCAAGATGGAAGGAGAAGCTATAGGAAGGAAAATTAACCTTAGCCTCTACTGTTCCTTGACGACGATTAAGCAAGCCTTGTTTCGCATGTTTGATATACGTAAATTATTTATTTTAAAACATTGATATACGTAAATATTACCTGCAACTGCGTTGTTATGTGCAGTTCTGAATCGAGATTGTCTGTAGTTATTCGATTCTGACTTGTTTCTTTTTGCTATGTTTTTGAAACAGGACACGAAAAGTGGAGCAGCTATGAAATAGTTTTCCAAGACACAGAGGGTGATTGGCTAATTGCTGAAGATGCTCCTTGGAGGTAACTAAAAAAGAGTTCCGTTCTTCAATTTTCAGGAAATGAAAATGAGCAAAACCCACGTGAGATTGGACTTGCTTCATTTTACTGATCCTGGAAAGGATGTAAAAAAAGGCATGAATTTTCATTGATGGAAGATGTTAAACTTTTGCAGGAGTTTCCTCAGCTCAGTTCAGAGACTTAAACTGGCGAAAAAGTAGCAGCTGGTGATTAATTTTTGGCAATTGGTGAAGAGCAACAGCGTGTTTATTTTTTCAAAAACTTCTTCAAACAAAGCACTATCTGATGTAGAATCAATTCTTAGTTATTGGAAAGAATTGTATACTTTACTTCTTAATAGCTTTCCTAATCACTGTGTAAAGACTTTTTATGATATGAATACTCATAAGAAAAAGGATTTAAATTACGAAATGAAATCTTAATTATGGTCTGGATCGTAATTACATCCGTAAAGGATATAAATATGTTTCCATCTCCAAAATTTAAGTATCTAATCATGAAGCTCTGCTTCTACTCCTTTGAATTCCCTGTAGATTTACCTTATCTGGCAACCTGCAACCATGCTTATGGCCCCTGGTTTGCTGGTTGTTTGTTTAGTTTCAGGTAAATTCTAAAGTTACCAGTGACAGCAGGATCAGAAAAATTACCAACTTCGATGTCACGTTGGAGTTAAGAGATGGGCCCAAGAAATAGTCCAAAACTACCTGAAACCTGACAGGGGCCCGATAACTCTCCCTGAAACCTTACAGGGGCCTGATAACCCTCCAGCTCCAACAATTCTTCAGACTACCGAAAGGGCATTTCACACATAATTTTCCCTGACAAGGAAAGTTTGTACAGAAAACGCCATTGCCAGTAAGTTGATTGCATCTTCGAATCAGGAAAACAAACGGAATGGACAGTTTCAACGTATTTTCAGTTTGATCCATGTCAAAAGTTTCCATCTTTTCTCCGTTTTTTCTTATTTTTCTGGATTAAGTACAAAAAGCCTTGAAGTTACTGAAATTGATTGTGCTCATCTAAACCCTCTTAATACTTTTTTGGGGACAGAAGAATATATTCTGACAAGGATAGTACTGAGAACTGAACTCAGCAGGGAACTCGAAACTGCTCGGAACCTTCCTGATGGTGGATTGGAGATGCCTGTCCAAGATCTTCTTTGTTACTACTCTTCTTAGTATTCAAACTTGGAATGGAGCACTCAACTCACGTTATTAATATTTTATATTATGATGACCCCAGAAAAGGAAATTGGTCCCAGAGTATGAATATGCAGTCCACTTCCAGGACTAAGAAATTAAGGGGTAGGAATGAAAATTAAAAACACATGCAAGTGCAATTTGTACTACACAAATGACAAAATACCTTAGACACGTACAAAACCAAAAGGACACTCCGCTTGACTTTGACGTAGGATTTAAATACACACCTCCAATAGCTTACGTGAAGTGTACGTTCGTTCGTGAAATAATGATTCGACTGTAGATCAGGCATGGAATCATAGTCAATTTGGAATTCGGATCCGGATAGATTGCTGAAAACGACACCGTTTAAATGTGAAAATCAGATCAAATTTCAAGTTTTTTTTTAATTGCATTTTGAAATTCAAGATTACAAAATATTGAATAGAATATAATATTTTGAAAAGTTAAAATTTAACTCTAATAAAATAGATATTGAGTGAATGAAAATTTAATAGAATTAACTCCAAGTCACTTAAACATCACGTTGATGACATTATTTTTATTTTTAAAAAAATAAAAAGTAAGCTTTATTGTTATATAATAATTGAAATTGCTATTTAAAATATATAAATGCGAGTCATATAATAAGTAAGACTCATTATTTGAACGGTAACTCTCGTTACCACGTAGTCGTGGGAGCCACACTTTGATTAATTTTTAAAAATTAATTATGCAACGCGGACATGACATTTAACGAGAGAATTAATTCCATCATATTTTCGTTCATTCAGGACATATTCTAAAACGTTAGTGTTCAATTTCAACGTTTTAAAATGTTAAGGTTCAATTTACATTTTATTGCAAACGTTAAGATTAAAAATGCGTTTTTGTGTCTTATTCTTTTATACTTGTATCTAATTCAAAATCTAATCATTATAAATATGATTTTATTAATTTTAAGTCAAACTAAATCATAATTAAATTATTATTGTAAATTTTTGTAAAATACTATGATATAAATACTTTAATATTAAAATCAATCTTCATTTTACTTTTAAGAAAGATAAATTAATGTTGTTTTGTTATCATCATCATCATGCCCAGTTCAAAGTTTTGCAATAAAGCGAGGTTTGAGGAAGTTTGATAGTACGCAGTCTTACCTCTACATAATAGAAAGACTGTTTCTGATAAACTCACATACAAATGTGACAATAAAAGAGCGATACAGGTCAAAGAGTAAAAAAGTAAAACTGATACGCTAAATAATTATATAAATAAAATTACAATAAATATATAAATAAATAAAATAAAATTCGACTTTTAAAAATAAAATATATTTTGTCTAAACCCTAAATCTTTTAACTCTGGAACAATTTTCATATGCGTCTTAAGATATTATTTGAAAATAATACATTAAAGAGGAAAACATATACTAAAAAATACTCAAAATATTGAAAATCAAAATATATGATACTAACTTGCCCTTTTTTTTTCTTTTAAGAATTTTTTTGGATGCTGAAAGTCCCAATTTTGTATAATCTTGAAGGTCAACCTACACCATTTGTCCATTATTAACGTTTATTCTCAATAATTTATGATTTTTAATTATTAATAATACAAAAGCAAGTTGACTAAAGGTTAAAACTTCACGTGGAAGCTACTTAGGTTTTGGATGCACATTGTCAATCCAACTTCTTTAAGGTAGTAATTAATGTATTTGAGGATGTTTGTAAGTAATTTAAATATTTTTTAAATATCATCTTAACTAATATATAATATTTAAATTATTTATCAGTGATATTTTTACTTAATCTTTCAAATTATTTATAACGTAAGATTCAATATTAACTTAAATTTAACATTTAATATAAAATTTTATAGTTAATTTATGTAAATTAAATTAGATTAAATAATTTAAGATATGATTATAAATATCTAAATTAAAAGATTAATCAAAACAATCATTTAATTTAAACGGTCTAGTGGTGAGTCACGTATTTAGAAAAGTAGGCGTCTTTATGCTCTCAGTTTAAGACAAAAACATTAATTAAATGAAAAAAAAAGATGCGATTAGAACCTTTTTCTTTTTTTTTTTTAAAGCGTGTGGCGTGGAGTTGTCGCAGACGATAAGAAAATTCAGACATCTCGCCATACGATATACTAAAAAATCACACGAGAAAATGCGACACCTATCTATCTATCTATCTAAGATGTCTTTTTAAGACTTCTCTCACACTCGTTACTTTTATCAATATCCATTGAATAGACGTCTCTCTCTCAGTGCTCGAGTTTGCTTTTCGATATGTACTCGCGACTACCAGGCTTCTGCTCCCCCTGCCTGTTTATTGTACGTGCCTGCGTTCGTCCGGAATTGACTTTGCACTTTGCGTGAATATTTGTCGCCACACACTTGTCTTATCACTCTCATTGTCAAATTAATCAAATTCATTATGAATTAATAATAATTTGGGATATTGTATCGTAGAAGGTACATGATATTTAAGTTTAATTAATTTTTTTAAAACTATTTCTTAAACATGCTTTAATTTTTATTATTTTATTAAAATAAGAGCAAATCAAACATGACATAAAAATCATACTTATGCCAAATGAAATGTTGTTGTGTTAGGAATCCCACATGGGATAACTATAAGGGCATTTAAGAATTTATAATAGTGGGTAAACCTTTCACTCTTGAGCTAGCTTTTGAGGGTGAGTTAAGCACTTTTAACATGGTATCAGAGCCAGTTTGTCTAGATGGTTTGGGGCAGTGCCAGGTTATGTCCTTTTGCCCAATATGTCCATCAGATGTCCAATCATACTCTGAACTGAGGGGGTGTGTTAGGAATCCCACATTGGACAACTATAAGGGCATTCAATAATTTATAATAGTGGGTAAAGCTCCTCCTCTTGAGCTAGCTTTTGAGAGTGAGTTAGGCACTTCTAACATGATGATATAATAATTCAAATGTTGTTTAAACTAATTAAATATGATTAAAATAAATAATTTATTAAAATTATATTAAATTATTAATTGGTTCAATTTAAAAGTAATATTGAGTTATTATATTATTAACATTTTATTAATTCAATTATAATATTCATGTAACGTATAATTAAATGTTAATTTTGTAGTAGGATTGTAAAAAATTAAAATTTTTTATAGTTATTATAAATTCCATATCTTTATTTTTCCTTAAATTATATGTTTTAAAAATTTAAATTTTAGGAACCAATAACTTAATTTTTAAGTGATAAATTTGACTTTAGTAAATCCAAAATGAACTTTTAATACAAAACTCAACACTCAATTTAACACAAAATATTGAAAAATCTAAAGAAACTTGAATTTAAGACCTTAAATACCATTTTGTTACCAAAATATGCATAATTATGACGTCATGATGACCTAATCTAGTCAAATCAACTCCTTCCCATTTACCCGCTTCAAGCCAACCAATAAGAAGTTGTTGAGTGAAAGATTAGATTAACCATTATCCCATTTTCAGTAATTACAATGATTATTTAATACTAATCTCGTCATAGATGGCATGTGATTGGATATTTCTTATAAGATTAGAGATTAATCATGCATTATCACCTTTACTTTCAAACATGCTTTACTTAGTGTGGTATTGTATTCTACACATGAAAACGTTGAAAGTAAAAGAAGTCAACAAATGGTAGCAGAACACGTCGTATCAGTTTAGACTTTCATTCTTCAAGCATGGACATACTATTTGTGGTTTTTCCAATCGTCTCCGTCTACGAATACAAATACAAGGAACCAAAAAATAATAACAATAACAGACAAGGCTGATATTTCTATTAATTATGAATAAGGCCGTATATTTTTAAATATTTTCAAATCTTGCATATTAATGAAATTTTTATATGATTGGTGTAATTAGTAGAAAAAATATGTGTAATTATAAAGAGCTTTTTTGTAATATTTAAAAAATATAAACTTGTTCAGACTTTTACCTAGTCCTATTGTTGTTATTACTGTAAGTTTTGTTTTACTCATGAAAATAAACAGAGTATACATGAAAATTCCCGCAAATCCAGCAGGAAATAAATTCATATAACAGCGTATTAATAACGACAATAAGAAGACGTACTTATCACACTTTCAGCGCCTACTTATCAGATCAGTCATATATGTACGTGTACTTATTACTACGCAACTTATTATTCCGATCCATCTCGTCTCGTCTCGCTCACGGTTATTTAATTCTCTCTCCTTGCCTCACTCGCAAATCCCTAATGCTTTCCTCTTCCTCTTCTCCTATAAATACCTACCAGAAGGAGCTTAGAGAGAGAGACGGAACCGAGTTAGAGAGAGAAAGTCGAAGACGAAAGTAACTGGAAACGACCTCGTTCCTTTCGCTTCTTGAGAGAATTCTCCGATCTGTGACTCTGGTGCTCTTTCATTTACGTCTCTATTGTTGATTTTTTTTGACTGTTTAATTTTGTGTTTTTTTTTCAAAATTCGAGAATCTTCTGAGACTTTTTGTTCCAGTGATATGTATGGTTTATGTTTGTTTGCGTGTGCTTTGTTTGACAGGAATTTTCTGAGTTTGATCTGTGAAGGTTTAGATCTCTGAGTTTGATTTTTGTAGAAATTTTCTATTTTTTTTGCTTATGTTTTGGCAGGGGTTTACATATAAAAGAATTGGAACATGTCTTCGCTTAGCAGAGAGCTCGTGTTCTTGATACTTCAATTTCTTGATGAAGAGAAATTTAAAGAGACTGTTCATAAGTATGCTTCTTTAACTTGCTGCCTGTCATTTTTTGTTGTATTATTTTGTTTTTTTCGATTTGTAGTATGGTATTGTTATTTATTTATTTTTGGGTTTAATTTTGGTGTCGAGATTGGAGCAAGAGTCAGGGTTTTTCTTCAACATGCGGTACTTTGAGGATATGGTGACGAATGGGGAGTGGGATGAGGTGGAGAAGTATTTGTCAGGGTTTACAAAGGTTGACGATAATAGATACTCCATGAAGATTTTCTTTGAGATTCGGAAGCAGAAGTATCTTGAAGCTTTAGACAAGTATGTTCATTTTACCACCCCTTTTAGATGCATTTCCTACAATGTAATTTTGCAATGAAAAAGATTGATTCTTGGTTGATATATATATTTTACCACCCCTTTTAGACGCATTTCCTACAATGTAATTTTGCAATGAAAAAGATTGATTCTTGGTTGATATATATATATATATATATATAATTGAACAATTCTTGACATAATGTTTTACTAATCTTAATTGGAATTTTGAAAAATTGAACTCCAGGAGAGATCGTGCTAAAGCTGTGGATATATTAGTGAAAGACTTGAAAGTATTTGCGGCATTTAATGAAGAGCTTTTTAAAGAAATCACGCAACTCTTGACACTGGAGAACTTCAGGTGTGTGATTTTTTCATAAAATTTATACTGTATATTGTACTTAAGTTGCTGAAATTTTAATTGTGTATGGTCTTTTTATGATCAAGTGCATCACTTCTCATGCTTATAAGTTTATCTGCAGAGAAAATGAACAACTATCAAAGTATGGAGATACCAAGTCTGCTAGGGGTATAATGCTTGGTGAACTGAAAAAGTTGATAGAGGCTAATCCTCTTTTTCGCGATAAGCTTCAGTTCCCAACACTAAAAAATTCAAGATTGCGAACGCTAATTAATCAAAGGTCCTTATGAAATTCTGGGTCTTGCTTATCTGTTTATGATTCTAAATTTGATACTTCAGTTCATTTTTTGATGTTACTCAAACTGAAATGCAGTTTAAATTGGCAACACCAACTTTGTAAAAACCCAAGATCTAATCCAGATATAAAGACTCTGTTTGTGGACCACAGCTGTGGACAGCCAAATGGGGCCCGAGCCCCTTCTCCTGTAACTAATCCCTTAATTAGTGCTGTGCCCAAGGCAGGGGGTTTTCCGCCATTGACTGCACATGTAAGTGATTTAGAGAGGAATACTTTGTGTTATAGGCCATGACGGGTTTTGCTAAACTTTTTAATTGTCTATGGTGTCTGTTTATAGCCATTTCAACCCACACCTGCTGCTCTTCCTACACCTCTTGCTGGATGGATGGCAAACCCATCTCCCGTTCCTCACCCTTCAGCTTCTGTTGGGGCGATGGGCTTGACTGCACCTAACAATGCAGGTAGACATACTTAAGTCCTTTTGGATCAGTTCTTTATTATCAGTTTCAAGGACTCTTATCAAACTGGATGGATTAAGTCTTTCTAGTTATGAATTTTCTCATTTATGTGATACAAATTCTAGAAAGACTTCTTGAAGGCCAATTCTGCTTGCTTATGTGGAGATGAAGGAGAAAATGTCTGTGTTGTTTATCTTTGTGTAAGGAAGAACTAGATTGACAACAAAGCACTAAAACGCATTAACTAAACTCCAAACTTGTTGGTGAAAAGATGTGAACGATTTTTCCAGATGGAATATGATAATGAGATGCTAGTGTCCCATAACAAATTCTAATGCTTTAATGCCTTATAACTTGCATAAACTTCATTAAGAGCGGTTGATGACTGTTTATTGTCTTCTATATTCCTTTTATGGCATGATTAATTTTGAATTTCCTGCATCATATGAATTTCTGAATTGTTTGCTTATGTTTTTTATGTCTATGTTCATATTACAGCAGCAATATTAAAGCGCCCTAGGACTCCTCCTACAAATAATCCTGCTATGGACTATCAAACAGCAGACTCAGAACATGTTTTGAAGAGACCAAGGCCTTTTGGCATGTCAGATGAGGTCTAAAATGATTCCATCCCATCCTTTCCTTTTCCAGTTTTTTTCCTCTTTTGGGTCTAATGAACGTGGTGTAAATCTTTTTCCATTTTGGCAAACTGGATGACTTACAGTTCTACTTGTTGTGATTTGACAATTAAGTGGGAGTTCTTTCTGTTTTTGGCTTACAGCCAGACTTGAAAGTTTTTGTTCTTATGTACGTCCTTTTAACGTATTTTCATAGTTCGAAGATTTCAGTACTTTGACTTGTAGCCTAAAACACTCTTGGTAGTGCAAGTGCCTGTCTTTGATTGTTATCTCAGTGGAAAAAAAGACTATTCTCTTGGGTTTTCCTGCCTAGGAGGGGCATTTGAATTTAATTGTGAGCCAATTGCATTGCCTTAACTACATGAAAGTCTGTATACATTATTTTCGGTTTCATTCCAATCAGACCACTAGAGCCTGTTTACTGTATTTGCATTCTTTCTCCATCTAATTGAATCTTGATGTTTTTTATTTCATACCCTGGGACTTGCTCAACGTCACCTTACCAGATGTTCCAAGAATTGAGCTCACTTAATTGCTTATTGTGTTGTATCAGGTCAATACTCTCCCAGTAAATATTCTGCCCATTGCATACCCAAGCCCGAGCCATGGACAGAGTTCTTACTCTTCTGATGACTTGCCAAAGACTGTGGTTATGACCTTAAATCAAGGTTCGGCTGTGAAGAGTATGGATTTCCATCCAACACAACAAATTCTCCTACTAGGTAAGTCAATGTTGCATCATCAACAAAATTTATTTACATACTTGTTTTCTGTGCATGACCCTGCATATTTATTTGCATTTTGTGAGAGATGAGTAAATATGTGTACATACTCTTTTGCAGTTGGAACGAACATGGGTGATGTCATGGTATGGGAGTTGGGTAGTAGGGAGAGGATTGCTTCTAAAAGTTTTAAGGTTTGGGACCTTGGTACCTCGTCAATGGCATTACAGGTTTGTGAATTTAAAATCTGTAACAATTTTATATGAAAAGTCATGATTAGTTTGGTTTGGAGTTTCAATGTCATTTGGTTGCCCTTATCTTACACTTTTTACTTTCTCTACAGGCATCTCTGGCCAATGATTATACGGCCTCAGTGAACCGTGTAATGTGGAGTCCTGATGGAAATCTTTTCGGTATGTCTGTCATACACTCTTGATTTTACTTTTTGCACTCAACAGAGAGCCTTCAAAATATTAATTTGGCCTTATTGCTTGATATATCGTCTATTCCTGTTTCAGGTGTTGCATATTCTAAACACATTGTCCACATATATTCCTATCATGCTGGGGATATAACAAACCATCGTGAGGTTTGTGTGAAGTTTGACTGTTGGTCTAATCTGTCTTAAGTGCAATGATTATGTTGAACCTTCTTGTAATTAATGTTGGTACTTGAGGCTCAGGTTTTCTATGATATTTAATTCATCTTTCAGATTGAGGCTCATAATGGCAGTGTTAATGATCTTGCGTTCTCTTATCCAAGCAAACAACTTTGTGTTATCACTTGTGGGGAGGACAGACTCATTAAGGTTGATTCTATTATTGCTGAATTGATGATTATTCCTGAGAAGTATAGTACTCATAAACGGTTCAAAATTGTTCAGGTGTGGGATGCACTTACTGGTACCAAGCAGTTTACTTTTGAGGGGCATGAAGCGCCCGTTTATTCTGTGCGTCCACATCACAAGGAGAATATACAGGTAATTCATTGTAGTTTCTACCCTTGTTCCTCCTGATTATATAGATAGTTTTGCATGAAGAAAAGGAAGTTGGCAATCTTTTTTAAAATTGAATTAAAGTTAGGTCTGTTATGATTACTTCAGTCAGTGGCCATAAGTAGATTGGGTTTGTTATTCCCTTACGGTTCCAGTTAGCATCAGAGTATGTTAAAATTATTTTATTGTGCAAGCCTTTAGTTGAAACATTTCTTATCTCTATTTCCCGAAATGAATTTCTTTCATATCGATTGCTGCCACCCTCGTGCCCTTTATTGAAATATTTACTTATCAAGCGTTTTGGTAGAACTTGGTTTCTTAAACACTAGGGTACATTATGTTTAATTCCTTTACGATAGGTTGAAAGATGTACTTTTTTCTTTGTGTTCTTTCCCGTTGACTCTGGATTTTACTCTTTTATTTTTGGTAATAATTGTGGTATTGGTAGTTGACTTTTGGTGTCTACTAGCCTTGATATCTTAATCATTACTTGTAAGAGTTCCTCACGTCTCTCCCTTTCTCATCTCTTTATTTGCTGTTCTCTTTTCTTGTTCCCAGTTTGTTTTTTCAACAGCTACTGATGGAAAGATAAAGGCGTGGTTGTATGACAACGGGGGCTCAAGAGTTGACTATGATGCTCCTGGCCATTCATCTACCATGATGGCTTACAGTGCTGATGGAACAAGGTCCATGGATGATTCATGCTTAACATTTTTTTTATGTTGATATGGATGTCAATATGTTCTGTCTTTTTTTGACATTTGATTATCTGCAATTTTAGGTTATTTTCTTGTGGCACTAACAAAGAAGGGGAGTCATACTTGGTTGAATGGAATGAAAGTGAAGGAGCGGTGAAGCGTACCTATAATGGTCTTGCGAAGAGATCTGTAGGGGTTGTCCAATTTGATACCACCAAAAATAGGTTCTTGGCTGTAGGTGACGAGTTCATGGTTAAATTGTGGGACATGGACAATCTCAACCTATTAACAAGTATTGACGCAGAGGGTGGATTGCCGGTAAATTTTTGTTGGGCCTTATCCATTAATCTGATATACTTGCTCCCCAGCTAATAATTTGATCCTTACGAGTTTGCAGGCTTCTCCTTGTATTAGATTTAACAAGGAAGGGATACTGTTAGCTGTCTCAACAAATGAAAATAGTGTCAAAGTTCTAGCAAATTCAGATGGGATAAGGTTGCTTAGAACAGTGGAAAGCCGTACCTCTGATGCTTCCAGAGCTGCTTCTGCAGCTGTTGTGAAGGTATAAGTTCTTGTAGACATGGCATTTTATTTGCTATGCATGTGTTTCAAATTTTAAATATTTTTTCTCCCGCCGATTTAGTGCCTCCTTTCTTACTCAGAATCTACTTCTTGATGCCTGAATGAATGCAGGCCCCTTCAATTGGTAATTTTACACCTGTCAATGCAACTGCTGGAACTATCATGGGGGATCGAGCTGCTTCTGTTTCTCCCATAGTTGGAATGGTAAGTGTTGGTTTTTTGACAGGAGAATCAACTTCACAGTTCTTAACTTTGGATATTTAAGAATTTTTAGCAGCTGTTGGAGCTGCTATTTACATGTCTAAATGGGGAAATCCGCTTCTTCCCAATTATTTAAGGTTGTGACTTCTGTTTTAAATTTCTTCAGAATAGTGATGGTCGGGGTTTGGTTGATGTGAAACCTAGAATTACTGATGAATCTGTGGAGAAGTCCAGGATCTGGAAGTTGACAGAGATTAATGAACCATCACAGTGCCGCTCTTTGAAGCTTCCAGATAATTTGACAGCCACGAGGGTACTTTCTGTTTGGCAACTTTGTTAGACATGTCAAGCATTGCACTACTGTTGCATGCAAATAATATATGGGTGTTAGGGAAGTGATAAAAATCATTACTATTATTGACATGGTTTTGCTTTTATGCTTCTGTTGGTTATGCATCATTTTTTTCTTCCATCCAAGATTATCTAGCATGCAATGATGAAAATTTCTTTTCAGGTTACTCGACTTATTTATACAAACTCAGGACTTGCTATATTGGCATTAGCATCAAATGCAGTACACAAGCTCTGGAAATGGCAGAGAACTACAAAGGTATTCTTTTCTTCTATTAAGTTCCGCAGTTGATGTCTCTAAAAGTTTTATATTAGTGCTTGAATTTTAAAATTCTCTTGATTATCAAAAAACCTACAGGCCACTGCTTCTGCAGTACCACAATTATGGCAGCCTTCTAGTGGAATATTGATGACTAATGATATAAGTGACAATAACCCTGAAGGTGCTGTTCCATGCTTTGCACTCTCAAAGAATGATTCATATGTAATGTCAGCTTCAGGAGGGAAAATTTCCCTTTTCAATATGATGACATTTAAGGTAAGTTGTCTCTTCCAGTTTCTTTCCTTAGACATATTCCTTTGGTACCTTTAGTTTTCAATCTACTAGAGCGTACTTATGCAGGAATTTCAACATTGAAAATGCCTATGAAGCTTACTTATTGTTACGTTCTTCCAGTGAAAATGACTACATTTAAGTGATAGCATTTAATCCCCTTTTCAGAGGTTACATGTTATTGTGATTATGCCAAAATGAGATGTATTTGTTTTATGTCATCATCCTAAATTCATCGACAGGAAAAAGTTAATCTTGGGGAAATTACAAGCTTATAAGTAATTCTGGTCATCTTGTCAACAACAATATGCTCTTACCATATATGCCTTTTTTTTATATGTTTCCATGGTTTCTCTATTGTAGACGATGACAACATTCATGCCCCCACCACCGGCAGCGACTTTTCTTGCATTTCATCCTCAAGACAATAACATCATTGCTATTGGCATGGAGGATTCCTCGATCCAAATCTATAATGTTCGCGTTGACGAGGTATTACTCGGACGAACTGAACATTGAACTTCTATTTGGCGTGGAGAAATTAGAGCTAATGTTTTCCATGCTGCAAATTCCAGGTTAAAACAAAGTTGAAGGGTCACCAGAAAAGAATCACCGGCCTTGCCTTCTCTCACACACTGAACGTGCTTGTGTCTTCAGGAGCTGACTCACAGGTGAGTAGTGTATGCCATAGTGTCTTAAAAGAAGCAAACTAAAAAGTTTGCAGTAAATAGTTGCAGAATTTTCTAGAAATTATGTACTCCATATTTTACTTTTTCCTATTACTAATGTTATACTAATATTATTATGACATGGATCATATATAGGAAATATCCTGTATTAGCGAGTATTATTTTGGAATATTAGTATCAGCTTAAGTTGCCAACTGTGAAAGATAGAAGGGCTAAACTTAGTCAATAACATGTCATTGTATTCTCTCTTCTTCTCTTCTACGATTAGCTGCCGAGTTTTTTGTTGCTTCGTCCTTTAGATCATTTTTCATTTGATTTTGTAGTGGACATCCCTTTTGAACAAAATTATATCCAAAACTTGTTTCTTTACTTGCAGCTACGTAGCATGGTTTTTAATATAGTGATTATTTGGCTCTCCTACCACAGAACAGAGTTCTTTGCTATTTCAATATATTTTTTCTCAATTGTGCACTTTTTGTATGGGAGAAGAAAGTCATCTCATGGTGGTTAATGATTCTTGTTATCTTTTTCCAACTACACAGTTGTGTGTTTGGAGCACAGATGGATGGGAGAAACAGGCTAGCAAGTTCTTGCAGGTTCCGGCTGGACAATCTGCATCTTCTCTTGCTGATACGCGTGTTCAATTTCACTCTGATCAAATACACTTGTTGGCGGTTCATGAAACACAGATAGCTATATATGAAGCACCAAAACTAGAACGTCCAAAACAGGTATGTAATGGCATTTGTTTTCCAAAGTTTACTGTTGTAGTTCCTTACATTTATGTTTTACCTGTGAGCTGGGGAGCATTGGTTGGACTTCCATCATTCTTTAGGTATTTATCTTTGAATGCGGTGTTTTGCATATAGCTTGCAAGAGCACATGATTTTATGCTCTTTTCTTTCTTCTTGGATTTATCTTTGTTTTGGAGGGGCCTGACTTTGCATTTATAATTTACTAAACAGTGGCTCCCTCGGGAAGTAATTGGCCCTCGGGAAGCAAGTGGTTCAATTACTCATGCTACATACTCCTGTGATAGCCAGTCGATCTATGTTAGCTTTGAAGATGGAAGTCTAGGTGTGCTTACAGCGTCAACTCTTATATTGAGATGCAGAATAAACCCTAATGCATACCTACCTCCCAATCCTAGGTGAGTTTCTCTTCCCCCTTGTGTTTCTTTCTCCCGTTCTTTTGCCTCTTATTATTCAAAGAAAGTTGTCCTCTTGGTGCATCTGACCTTGGTTTTCACATCTTAAGGGTATATCCTTTGGTCGTTGCTGCACATCCATCAGAGCCTAATCAGTTTGCGTTAGGACTGACTGATGGTGGAGTGTATGTGCTTGAGCCATTGGAATCAGAAGGACAATGGGGAACTTCCCCTCCAGTTGAAAATGGTGCTGGCCCGAGTACTGCTTCCGCCACAGGTGCTTCTGAACAAGCTCAAAGGTGACAACAACATGTGCAGGCTTTCACTAGATAAATCCATATCTGTATGTTTCTTCCTTGTGGTCCCTCTCCTTGAGCCTGCCATTTTGTGATTTTCAAGGGGGAAGTTGCAGAAATTAGGTGTCGTAGATTAGTCATCCAGCTGAGTGCAGTCAAGTTGTGTCCGAAAGTGGCAGCAAACTATTTAACATTCAAGGAACTGGTGTTCTGTTGGTGCCTATCTTAGAAAAAAGACTGGAGAAGCAGGAATTATAGTGTAAATTAAGGATTAAAAGGAATGGCTGTTAGTCTGACAATAGAATATAGAAGGAACAGTTTGAGGAAACTGTAGTTGGTTTGGCTGGTTGGGAGCATGTAGCTTAGCTGTTTCATGCGTTTTAACTTTCATGTAGCTATAAAAAGGATGGTTGACTAATTGTTAAAATCATTATTTCTCTAGCTCTAGGCGAATATGTCAGTGCCATTTCTCTGTAGTTTGTCAACCACTTTTCACCAGCTATTCATGTCATCCCAACTTTCAGGACAGTCAGAGACTTGTGACATTTTTAACTTGGTGTACCCTTGCTGACGTTTACCATAATTTTTAAGGATATTCGATATTATATTTAATTGCTTACAATCTGACTGGTATTGTCACATTGGTTCTTTTGCTAGGAGTGATAGTTGGCGACATGAAAGTATAAATTGACTTACTCAAGACGTGTTTATTTAACGGAACCTCTCTTGAAGAGCCCGGATGGGATTGCCTCGCCGTGCCTTTTCGTGTGAGAGTTACCACCTCACCGGAAATCTAATCCTGTGCATAAAGTAAAAATGCAAATCGTACTAAAAGAGAATCTTTCAAGCATTGGTAAGAACCACAATGGTTACACACAAAACCAAACACCAATAGATTTGCACTTTGAAAAGGATTACTACTCAAATGTCAAATCTGAACTGTACAGATTATAACAAGGCTTGTAGGATGAAATTTAACTCCGTCTTCGACCTGACTTTGTTTGCCTTTTGGATTTGCCTGGGGAAGACTGCTTAGGTACAGGTAACACTGTACCTCCTCGTATATCATCAGTCACATCACCGAGTGTTTTCTGAGCTTCGATGTAGACGGTAAGATCTCGGATCTGTGATCATGATCATTGAAACACAATGAGACATTATATATCCAAATGAAACGATAACCTGAAGATCCAAAGTAACTACACCACCTGCTCTTCTAGATCAAGAATCTTCCCATTCCTCGATGATAAAGATGAAGCTTCCCTGGAATACACATTCGATTCTTAAGCAGTAAAAATTTACATTCAGCCACAGGCGAAAAGGAAAACACTTTGAAACATGGAGCAAAGCTGAACAAATTAGCTGTCTTTGACACAGAGCTAATCAGGAAGTAAATGACTAATATAGGTGGTCTTGTCAACTGTATCATCCAGTATACCAGCAACAAGATGACGAGAAAATCATTTGAAGTCCAGGTGAGTGGGTAAGTTTTACCTCTCTTCAATTTCCTTAACCTTCTTGCGCCACATTTCTTGATTCTTGATGAGATTCCGGTTGACCTGAAGAAACAGAACTTACTAGATTAGGAAATTGGACGACTATAAATCTAAACAGAAAAAATTTGACTCCATTATTCAAACTTACATCTGCAACAGCATTCTTTTCCTGTTCACACTTCTCCAATTTTATTTGGATGTCCTCCATTGTGGAATTCACAGCATTCTCGACTGCTTCTAGAATTGAACTTTCTCGTTTACTTCTGGCCTCCATAATTAGAGATTCATAACACTAAAAGATTCAGAGAGAAAGAAAATGTTACCTTATTGTCCATATAAATCTTCGAAAATGTTACCTTATTGTCCATATACATCTTCCAAGTGCAATATGCATGTAAACAGTAGCAAACATGTGCGATTTTCCCTAGTAGGTAAATCAACAAGTGATGTGATTTTGAAAAGTACTCACTTGTCTTTGAGTCTCCAGCTGAGTAGCTAGCAGACGGTTGTACTCGTCCACAATCTGTTATCAAAAGATTTCAAATTAAAGGATGGACATGACTACCCTAACACATAGGACTTTAATGCTAGCATCAAATTTTCTTGATACTTCCATATCTATGCATCACTTTTAGAGTGAATAGGATGCATCTATGGTAATTCAAGCCAAAGGCGCATCTGAAGCAAACTGGAACTTGGACCAAGCTTAAAGGACCAAAATCGTCAAAAGAAATAAACCGTTAAAAGTACATACTGTATCAACTTTGCTACTAAAGAGGGCCCCACTAATTCCTGAATCCTCTCCACACCGACAGACACTGCAATCTCCTCCAGGTGACGTACATTGAGAATTCATATCTACCAATTTATCATCAGCTTTGGACTGGTTCAGCCGGTGAACATAATTGTCACCAACATAATCCCAAATTTGCTGCGTTCTTAGATCAAGGGAGTACTGATGCTGAATGTCTTGCCAGTGCCTTATGGCATGCCTTTCTTTATATCTGAGTTCAACAAAATGGACATTAGTAATTGGGTATTCCACCCAAGTGTAACTACCGATCCTAAGCTCAATTTTATGGTGGTTCTAAATCAGAAACTTTGACCTTCCGCATCCTACAAAGCCACATATTAGACAAGCCCACAAATTCTCCGATGTTCCACAAACAGAACAAGCTGGTATCTCATCCTGCTGCTGACAAAGCCGACAAACCTGGTAACATGCATAAACCATATCAGTAGTCTTATTTCTACCCCAACTTGGTAGTTATTAAAATTATATTCATGATTCATAATGTTGTCACAGGATAGAGAAAAGAAATGAATAATCAAAGATGGCAAAATTAAGCATCAAATTTCACTAAAGGATGTCAAAATAATCATTAATTGATATAAAATTCCATAGCCACATTGCTCTGCTGCCCATAAAGCATCAAAAATCCCTCTTTCCCCAGCCATGTTACAATGAAAACCAGAACCAACACAAATCTCCAATACAAGACCTACAAGATTAATAAAGAAATACAATTTCAGATACATAAAAGAAAAAGAGAGTAGCTCACTCACCTGGCAAGACAAGTAGGTCCACTTTGAAGTGCAAGAACAATGAAATGAATGATCACAAAGCGTACTCAGTATTCCACTAGTATCAGGATCCAATCTCTCTGACATAAAAAACCCAAAATCAACAAATTGCAACACAAAAGCCACGTTAATTTGTCTGATCACTACGTCTGTTGATAATTCTCATTTGACCAACCAAGGCATATCGGACAAGTAGGCAACTCAGTGAATCCTGATGGAGGAGTGCTTGCTATATCGGCCGATTCATTGAAATCCACAGACACCAGATACAGAATATGACAAACCTCAGCCTAAAACATAATCAATCAAAACAAACACTTGCATTCAGTAATCACAAAACTTGAACAATGATCTCTAATTTTTCAGCCCATAGCCTGGATCAATTTTGTGCTCACCTCATTTGGTGAAAATCGCTTTCCATTAAAATTTCCGTAAAATTCATTGGCGGTCAACTGATTATTTAGTTTGATCAACACACTGTACCGATCTTCCATTCCGTCATTCCTAAATCACAGCAAAAAATCACCCAATTTAAATCTTCCAATCTCAACTCAGTAGCTAATGAAACAAAATGAAGCATCTTTTGTAACCGTTACCTGATGAAGAGTAGCTCTTGGACATGGTCGATGTGAGGACCACAAAACCTGATGAAACCGTTCGACGAGAGGTAGTTAGGAACTGCAACGACGAAGAGAGAAGTTGATCGTGAGCTAGGGTTTGGAAGCGAGCTCTGTGATTCGCTTCGATATAGGTGAACTACCCCTCTCCTCTCATTGCATTGTGCTTCCGGGACAGGGTTTGAGTGGTTGGCGGCGGCGCCGATGACTGTGAATCCGGTGTCGTCGTCGAGAGTGAGAGGTTGATTGGAGTCGACTGAGTGAACTCGGATGATAAACATATCCGGAATCGGTTGAATCAACAAGTAGACTCGTCTCAAACTCGGCAAAGTGACAAAAAGGGCGGCC
>JANSVA010000007.1:35073239-35097260 GCA_025504915.1 Erythroxylum reticulatum | reverse complement strand
CAACAAAATAGAAAAGACAATAAGACAGCATGGTCAGAAGAATTAGTGAAAATTAGTTTTAAGTTGTGCCAAAATTTGCAGTAACTTGTAATCACAACAAAAGGAATATATTTCAAATTTGAACATGATGCAAGTAGGAAAAAAAAAGATAAAGATGGTAAATTCAGCAGGAGTTCCACGGAATAGTTGCATAGTGAAGAGTTCAGTGATTGACTTCCCTTCAACAACTGTATCTAAAACTGTATCTCAGTAACTTCATAAGGGAACATAGGTTCAGATTAAAGAGAGTAAAACCCGAAAAACAGAAGAGCTAACAAGGTTGGAGACTTTCTATTATATAACAGGGCAGCCATTTAAGTCAAAGTGCAATAATCAATGCTGAATACTTCACTATTTGAAGTCTCTGGTCCACAGTCCTATGAATGATGGAGATCGGGGAGTCAGAAAAACAAAGTTGGTTGCTCGGGTTCAGGTGAGCAGTTTAAGAGCGCTGATGTCTAGCCTTTTGAAGGTGGGGAATATAAGGAAATTTAAGAAAAACTTTCACAAAAGATTACTAATCTTGGCAGCATATATTCTCTTGGAAGAAAGCAGAGATTTGACATTCTATTATAAAAATCTCTCAAATAATATGTCCTATAAACATTAATTCTGGCTTGCAAGTTTCCTAGCACTTGATAGGCTTCGTGTGAACACTCATTGAACCTTTCAAGAACACCAGAAACTTAATTTGGCAGGCTAAACAAGCACAACCAGCAAATTCAAGACACTGACACAGGAAGGGAAGATACAGACGGATTCATTTATATAGTTTCCTTGGGACTACGATTTCATATCTTCTGAAAGAATTGAGCGCTAGAAGGTAGTTCAACATAACAAGCTGTCCTTATCTGGATAGCTTGCCATCCAAAGGGGTATTTAATCTGTTAAGAAGCCTCATACCTTCAGGAGCAGTGGAGCCGCAGATGAAGATTTAAGTCCACGAAACCCAATATCATAAGAAATGCTCCCATCAGCCTTGAACAAACCAAAGTTCCTCTCAGAAGTTGGCCCAGGCTTCAAATTCTCATTGAATACTGCAAAAATGTAAGCCTTAACCACATATTTTGGCCTGAGAGGAGTGCCTTTCTTCTTTGCAAGCCTCTTGCGGAGGTTATAGTTGTATGTTCTCGCATTTTCAGATGTTGCTGCAGCTTCATTATCATCTCCACGAGAAGCCCAACCTGTCTCTGTAACTATAACTTCCATCCTTTCATATCCAGCATTTTGTAATGCAGCATAGGCTGCATCAATCTGAGCATCAAGCATGTTATCATAGTGCAGATCAGTTTTTTCATCATAAATCCCCTGAGTTTTCTGGAATAAAGCATAGTTGATATCAATGTTCTCAGGATCGCTCATGTAGGCCAGGAAAGGATAGGCATTTAAACAGAAAGGAGAGCCAATTTGATCAAAGAACTGTAAGAGAGGCTTCATGAATTGAACAACATTGTCTCTAAAGACACATGAAGAGGGTGGGTAGGAATTAGCAAAAACAGCTTGTGAATGTGCAGTGGTGACTTGAACTACATCAGCTAAATGAAGCTTCTTTAAGGAATTGTAAACATTCTTCATTGCACCTAAAAGCACACCCCAGAATTCATAGTTATTTCCTCCTAAAACTTCATTCCCCACTGCAATCCCACAAACACTGGTCTCTGGAAGGAAGGCCTGCACATTTTCCTTAACCCAACTCATGGCATGGCTCTCATTACTACTCATGTCTTTCAAATATTCGTTAGGAAGCCCGACCACAAGTTTTAGTCCAGTCCCACTAAATGCCTTGAGGACGCTATGATCGGCATCATATATCCGAACATTCCTTATTTTTGCTGCCCTGAGCAGTGTTACAACTTTATCAGGTGATGGGATGTTATCTGCAATTCGTCCATAATTTATTCCGTAGGTTCCAATGAATGGCTGTGCTCTCAGAGGTGCTGCACAGGAAACCAAAAATAAACGAGATGTTTCAACCAACTCCTTCATAACTTGTTTCCAGCTTAAACGAATTGCAAGAAGTAAACAAAAGAATAATTCAGTTTGCTGTAGCCAATGACACCTAATTCAATTACTCACATATTGGAAAAGAGAAGACACTAAAGTTCTTGATCAACCATCCAAAAGAAACAGCTTCTTGAATCAGTAAATTTATTATTGGATATGGATAAGTAGTTGCACATACATGGCAAGTATTAAAAGCTATCAAGTTATTTGCAGAAAAACCACACAGCTTGCATAAGCCAAGGAATTGAGTCACCTTATTATCATTATTATTATTATCATTGGAAAAGTAGGAAATTAGCTCGTATAGAACACTGAGAAACCAAGAAATTTAAAAATAATATCGGATGAATAATAAAATAAAGTAAAATAAATATTAATCTTCCTTTTTAGTCAAAAACTTTAGTCCATGAAAAACTAAGAGCATCCCGAGAGAATTCCTCATAAAGAACACACAACCACAGTAGTAAGAAAAGACAGAAGAAACAAAACAAAGAAGTACCGATCAAATTCACATCCAATTAGCAGAGAAGAAAACAGAAATAGAACCAAAAAAGCAGAAACAGAAATAGAACCAAAAGCATACAAATGAATCCAATTAGCAGAACATAAGTAAGAAGAAGAGAAGAAAGTACCAAAACGATCAAAGAAGAGCAACAATAGCAACAGTAACGACTGGTGACTCTTCATTGCTTTAGCAAAAGAAGAGTCAACAGTGACGGATTCTTCCATGTAAATGACAACGCTTCTGCTTCTACCTCAGCTGACAGCCTATCCCACACCAAAAAAGATTCCTTCTTTACCTTCTACACCTACTCCAAACAATGTAAAGATGACAACTTTAACTTCTGTACCATCATATTGACTTGTACCAAGATCAAAACTTCAAAACCAGGTTCAAATCTTTCAATCAGAAACGCATATCTTTCGATGAGATTTCGGGGCCTGTATGACAAAGAGGATTGGCGGCCAAGAGGGCATGTCTTGTTTTGGCGGTCGTTTTCCGCAATGAGTCACAGTGATGAAGAAAGGGGTTAATGATTCATTGAAATAAATAAAACTGACAACTCGCTTCTTTTCATTTATTTTCTTTTAATTTTGCAAATGTTTTTTATAAAATGTTAATACACGTATAGGTTCTCCTGTGGTCGGTGCTGCCGCCAAGTCGTAATTTGCCCTTTTGTTTCACTCGCCCAAGCGCGTCCTTCCATCCACTCGCCAATAAAGGAAGGGAATACTACTTTAGATTAATCATATAAATTGTGATGTTTCATTACTAATTAAAACAAGATATTTATTTTATTGGAGAGATTATTATTCTAAGAAAAGTACAAGATTTACTAAAAACCTCATATATATTAACTTAAATGATGTGCAACTCCATCTCTTTAAATGATCTCCTAAATAATCATACTATTATTTCCTCTTTATGTAAAATATAACAAGCATTAAGACATATTAATGCTTAAAAATAAGAGATTATTATTTAATTTTATTTAATAAAATTTAATCTTCTCATATTACTATTGATATTTCCTAAACATTATCAATTTTAAAGAATCATTTGACAATAAGCTCTCTACTAATTAAGAGTAAGATTGTGTACTACTAAATCTCTTCAGACTTTACCTATGAGCGAGATTTATATCAGATGTTGTTATTGTTGTTATTGTTATTATTATCAGTTTTTAAAAAAATTGTTGGGTTTAAGTATTTAGATTTCATGTCTTATAATTAAAAGAATTTAAAAAAAATCATATTTATTATTTAATTTTTATTTAATAAAATAGTAACTTCTCCTATAATTATAAATATTTTCTAAAAGTTACTAATTTTAAATTTTTTATTGAGATTGGATATCAAGATTTCATGTCTTAAAATTAAAAGAAAAAAAGCTTAAAGTTATATGCATAGATATTATTTTATTTAGTATTTTAGTTATATATATTTTCCCATAATATATCAAATTGCATCACAATGTCTAATATGCGCGTGGGGAAATGAATCTCCTTTGATAAGAAGAATTTTCCACTTTTTGACCATGACTCAGCAATGTTTGCCGAGTGTCTTACGTTATTCAGTGTATCTCTGAAATATAATTATGAAAATTTGATTTTTACTGTTATAAAAATAATTATTTAGTTATTAAGAATATATATATATATATTTGCTTATTATGAACAAGAGGGCTTAGTGAATACAAAACGTATTGTCCTTTTCTGCTTTAATGTGTCAATTGGTGCATGCTTGACGCGTAATCCCATGTAAAGTCATTCAATGTAAATAAAGATTTGATTAAATTAAGGAATAAAAATAGACTTGTGTAATAAATAAAAATCCTATCTTTATATAAAGATGTGATTTTTTTAATTACTCAACCAGCAAAGTAATCATTGCTGTATCTGCTAATGCTATTGAGATGTTTAGATTAATCATTAAACAAGGTGATTGTGCCAAGTTATTTAGGACATATAATGATGTCTTAGAACACAAGACTCCTGTTAGTTTCAACTCATAATTTTTAACATTCTGGTTTTGGTTGCAGGCAAAGCAAGTCTCTTTTTTCTTTTTGGACATGAAAGCTCGAAAGTGCTAATACCAAAGAATTTGTCAACTAAAATGGTAAATATTCATTTGATATCAGATTGGGTTGCACTTAAAAAGTGAAGAGAAGAACTGAGTTCTAAAGGAGATGGGAACGTGTGTTAAGTTATTGTCTCTTTGTACTAGTTGAAAGAGATGCCATAAGCCTGACTAGAAAGGAGCTTATTTTAGAGCTGGCTTCTGGAGTTGGTACTTAGTTATTAAGGTAAGGAGGAGGAGGAGGAGGATGTACAAAAAGTTATAAATGCTGAAACTTTAAGCTTTTCTTTAGGGCAAGTGTTGTAAAGGAATCGACTTTTACGATCATGGGTTCTCTTTCAAATGGAAGAATCTACGGGTAGGACCAAGAATAAGTGAAGATTCCTTAGGCTTTAAGGTACCAACTCAAGTTCTGAAGCTAAACTTGGACTAGTGACTGCAAGTTTCAGTTTCATTTGGTCATAACAGTAATGGACCTTTTTATCGCTATTGATGAAGGTTATATTTTGGAAAGTGATTGGATCAGGTTGCAGAGTCCAGAAACCTTATCTTGGATACCTCTTGTTTTTCTTTTCCCACCAGGAAGGCAGAAACAAAAGCAGGACTTGATGATCAAGAAATGGCCACTCCAACACCATCTTCTTATTTAATTATCTTCTCCAGCAACAAAATCAAATGCTAAGAGACAGTTGATAATGTGCAAAGGTCGTTACCAGTCAACAAAAGTTGCAACCAGAAGGAGCCTCTCACTTTGCTTCATCACTACCATTGCATTTCCATTGGTCAGCAATGCCGCTGTACTAGAAGCTGATGACGACCTACACTTGTTGGAGAAGGTTAACAGCTTCTGTGCATAATTTGGATCGAGTTCAGAAGAATTCTGATTGGTTCATTGTGTGTTCTTGTTCTAGACCACTGTGTGTGTTGGACAGAAAAATAATGAAAGAGGCAGAAGAAAAAAAAAACCAGAAGATCACAGGCTAAACAATCTTCCGTATTATAACATAAAATTTCTCTCCCATGAAATATGAAATATGCCTATATAAATATAATCTTACAAAACCAATTCTTAATAAACTAAACTACTACTATTTAACTTAAACAATGACCCTAACTAATAACTCTAATTAGGACTCTAACAATCATAATTCAAGTTTAACAATGACTCTGACTAGCACTCTAATAATCATAATTCAAGTTTATTATCTAACAGTGTGTTCTTGTTATGGAGTTTACCATTGTTAATATATGATGTGTTAATTCAGCAATCAACCTTTCCTTGGAAAAAAATTCATTGATCATTGTTTGGTTGAGCTGTTTTGATACCAACTATAATAGAATTGACCAGACTTTATGGTAAACGAGCTCAAGCTAGTATTCTTGAGCTAATATAGGTGTCATACGTAGGCCAAGACCTTAGCCTGAGGGCAGAGTTGAGTCGTGGTTGATCTATAGAAAGGTGTAGGATTTTTTCCCGAAATCTTGGGATATCCTACTGTTCAAAATTTGGTCCATTTAATGGTTTAACCCATTAATCACGCAAACGTCCATACACCGTCATTTTTCATCTTTTGTGATGGGTAGAGATGATGAAGTGATGAAAAATATATATTTTTAGGTTCTTATCCTCGATTTCATGCAACGACAGTAAGACACCATCGACTGAAGATCAAAGGCTAGAAGGTTAAAAAAAAAATTCATTTCGATCGTGAGACGTTGCTGGACAAAGTTTGTAAGCAATGGCTGGAGGTATATTAATTTTCTGTTATGCTTCCACTTGTCGAATATTCTTTCATTTAGCATGCATGTAGTTGATCATATGTGATGAATTTTGTGTTTAAGATGCATGCTTCAGTTTATCATTTGGTATCAGAGCTACTGTGCCTCTACCTTGCATATGAGTTATTTGAGAAAATGCTCCTCTGTTATACTTTGTTTCTCATTTTTATTTATATCACATGAGTTTACCATGTGTTGTTGATAAAACTCGACGTCTGTGTGCATGATGGATATCAGAATTGTGTTTTGACACTCCATGTTGCACCCACTAGTGAAAGGACGGTGAAGGGAGAAGGGATGACGATGACAATGCATGGTGATCTTCGGACTTCGCCAGCCATGTAACGTCATATGATTTGGTTTTTCTGGCATGTCATACTTGTCGGCTAGTCGTCATCATCCCATCACTACGTTCCTCTTCTTTTTGGAGACCGTTGTGTGCCTGGTTGCTTTCGAGTTGGAGCTGGGTAAGAGGTTGAAGACGTTGTTTCTCCTTTTTTAATAATTAATTAATTCAGTTAGTGTTAGTAATTGTTGGGTTAATTAAACACATAACCCATTTTGTTTATGATTATAATTATAAAATCATTTTTGGTATTAATATTTTGTTAATATTAATTTAATTTGTATGTTTAACATTTGAATTAAAATTGACATGTAAGTTATAATTGTTTAACTATTTGCACAAATTATATATGATTAATTGAAAATTGTGTGTATAAATTTAAGATCATTATACATGCAAAATTAGATTAAATAATTTTATACATTGTTATTTGATTTATTTGCATTATTAATTACTTGATGCAAATATTTAGCCTTTATTTAAGCTTAAAGTAACGTGAGTGATCTATATGATTTTAATTAATTGGGAGTAGCCACAACATCTCTAATTAATTAGAATTATGTATTTAGTTTTAAGATTACTTTAAAACATTAATTGTAATTAATCATACGTGATATGATAAAATCTACCTACAAGAATTTTGTTATATTTGTATGATTAATTAGGATGAAATATCGAATTATATTTCTTAATCTACCCTTAGGAATTAAAAAATGAACATAATTCAATAATTTTATGATAAAGTTAAATATGAATCTAATTAAGTAGAACTTTAGCCCAGAGGTAAGTCTTATGTCATTAGATTCATGTATTAAAGGCATTATTTACATTGGTAAAGCATGAATTAATATTGGTCTCAAATTATAAATAATAAGCATGTATGTTTGAACTTGCAGTTACTCAGACTGTGAATATCTCTGATATTAAGTGTGAAATTTCTAAATTGAGGGGTGACACCTATAAGGTGTGGAAGGAGAGAATTTTACTTTATTTGGACTGGATGAATATAAATTATGCTATTAGGAAATATGAATCACGGAGTATAACTGAAACCAACACTCCGAATGTTGTTGCTATTTAAGAAAAATGAGAGAGAACTAATCATCTCTCCATGATGTTCATAAAGCACCAAAATATCTGCTAGTATTCGTAATTTTGTCAAACAACATAATAAAGTCAAGGATCTATTGACGATCATTGATGACCAATTTGCCACATCTGATAAGACCCTTGCTAGCACCTTGATTATTCAGTTGTCATCCATGAAGATCACTAGGATAAAAGGTGTATGTGATCATCTCATGCGTATGAGGGACATAACGGTTCAGCTTAAAGCCTTTGAGGTTACTATATTGGAATCTTTCCTGGACATTACATTCTATGCACTCTGCCCCAACAATACAGTCCTCTCAAAATCTCTTATAACATGCATAATGACAAGTGATCGATCAGTAAACTATTGACCATATATGTGAAATAAGAGGAAAGGTTGTTAATGGAGGAGAGTGAATGGGTGAATTTGATTGTTTTAGAAAAAAAAAGACAGGATGATGCCAAAAACAAGGAAAAACACAAAATTCCTCCTCAGTCCGATATAAAGAAACCATTAAAGTGTTTCTTCTACAAGAAGAAGGGATACATCCTCAGTTCGATATAAAGAAACTATCAAATTGTTTCTTCTATAAGACGAAGGGACACATGAAAAAATATTACGCTAAATTTAAGAACTAGCTTGAAAAGAAAGGTACTTCATTTGCATTTGTTTGTTATGATTCTAATATAATTAATGTTAATCATAACACATGGAGGATTAATTCCAGTTTATACAATTCATGTTTCAAATACCTCGTAGGGTATGCAAAACCTAAGGAAGTCAGTAGAATGTGAACAATACGTCTATTCAGGAAGCAAGATGAGTTCACATGTGGAAGCCAATAATACTTGTAATTTAATTTTAAGCGGTAGTTTTATTTTGTGTTTGGAAAAGACCTTTTATGTTCTAAATTTCTCCAGAAATTTGATTTCTATATCAAGACTTATATCTTTAGGTTTTTCCTTTAATTTTTCAGATTCTAGTTTTTATTTATGTAATGGATATGAAGTTATTGGTTATGGTACATTATCCGATAGTCTTTATTCCATTCAGTTACCAAATGATAATGCCTATAATTTGATGCATGTCACTGTTGGGTTAAAACAATTTGCTGTGAATGAGGAATCCTTTATGTTACGGCACCGTAGATTAGGACACATCTCTATTGAGAGAATTAAGAGATTAGTAAATGAAGGAGTACTTAGTACTTTGGATTTTGATGCTTGTGTGGATTGCATTAAGGGTAAGCAAACTAACAAGTCTAAGAGAAGTGGAAAAAAGGCACAGACTTATTAGAAATCATACATACAGATATATGTTATCCAAATATGGACGCAAATCGTCTGGAATACTTTATCACTTTCATAGATGATTATTTACGATATATGTATCTCTACTTGCTTCATTATAATGCCGAAGCTTTGGATGCCTTTAAAGTTTTTAAGGCTGAAATAGATAATCAATGTGGAAAATTAATTAAAAGCATAAGGTCAGAAAAAGATGGAGAAATGGACAAGTACCTAGTCCATTTACGAAGTTTCTTCAGGAACACGAGATCGTTGCTCAGTACACTATGTCTAGTTCTTTGGATCAGAATGGTGTGCCAAAAAGAAGAAACCGAACCTTAGTGGATGTGGTGAAAAGTATGAGGAGTAACACAAAACTCCCTCAGTTCCTGTAGAATGAAGCTTTAAAGACAACTGTGTATATATTGAATCGAGTTTCGACCAAAGTTGTCTCAAAGACACCTTTTGAGTTATGTAAGGATTAGAAATCGAGTTTGAGACATATACATGTTTCGGAATGCCTGTCTGAAGTGAGAATTTGCAACCCACAATAGAAGAAGCTAGACCCAAGAATCATTAGTGGGTATTTCATTGGATATATTGAAAGGCTTAAGGGGTATAGATTCTATTGTCCATTTCACAACACTAGGATCGTGGAATCAAGAAATGTAAAATTTCTTGATAATGACTTGATCAGTGGGAGTGGTCAATTTCAAGACATGGTTTTTGAAAAGGACCATTATGAAACTCAACCTTTTGGTTTAAGTGATAGATTGATTGTCATTCACACCCCTTAAGTTGAAACGGGTGTTAGACAATCAGTTGCTAAAGTTCCATAAGTTATTACTATCAATCTAATAGATCAAGTTGTAAATGAGGAACAACAAGAAATTGTTGAGCAACTAATTGAATGACAGGCTAAGCAACAAGGTCTTCAATAGGATGATGACACAACATTGAGGAGATCTACTAGAGTTAGAAGGTCAGCAATTCCTAGTGATTATATAGTGTATCTACAAGAGTCAGACTATAACATTGGAACCGAAAATGATCCTAAAATGTTTTCACAAGCTATGAGTTCTAAGGAATCAGACCAGTGGTACAATACCATGAAAGATGAGATGGACTCTATGGCATTTAACCAAGTCTGGGATGTCGATGAGTTGCCCAATGGTGTGAAAGCCATTAGATATAAATGGATATTTAAGGCAAAGAAAGACTCACAAGGTAACATTGGGAGACATAAGGCAAGACTTGTTGCCAAAGGTTTCACTCAAAGAGAATGAATCAACTCCACGGAGACATTTTCTATTGTATCTAAGAAAGATTCTCTTATTGTAATTATGACATTGGTAGCTCATTTTGATTTTGAGTTATATCAAATTGATGTGAAAATGGTGTTCCTCAATGGTGAAATGGAGGAAGAGGTTTACATGAAACAACCTGAAGGATTCTCCTCTAGTGATGGTGAACATTTAGTTTGTAGGCTTAATAAATTCATATATGGATTGAAACAAGCCTCCAAACAATGGTATTTAAAATTTCATGAGGTTATCACTTCATTTGGTTTTAAAAAGAATATAATAGACTAATGTTTATATCAGAAGGTCATTGGGAGTAAGACTTGTTTTCTTGTGTTATACATGGATGATATTTTACTTGCGATTAATAATAAATGTTTGTTATATGAGGTGAAACAATTTCTCTTAAAGAATTTTGATAAGAAAGATATGGGTGAGACATTTTATGTCATTGGCATTCAGATCCATAGAAAAAGATCTTGAGGTATTTTGGGTTTGTCTCAAGAGACCTATATCAACAAAATTTTAGAGAGATTTCAGATGAAAGATTATATACTAAGTATAGCACCCATAGTGAAAGGTGGTAAATTCAATTTGAATCAATGCCCAAAAAATGATTTTGAATGAAAATACATGAAGAACATTTCACATTCTTCAGTTGTTGAAAGCCTTATGTATACTCAGATCTGCACCAGACCTGACATCACATATGCTGTTGGAATATTAGGTAAATATCAGAGTAACCCCAGTGTTGACCACTGAAAAGCTGTAAAGAAGATTATAAGATATCTTTAGGGCACAAAAGACTGCATGCTTATATATATGAGAACTGAGAAAGTGGAAGTAGTTGGATACTCCGATTTAGACTTTATTGGCTGCATTGATTTAAGAAAATCAACATTTGGTTATATTTTCATGCTAGCTGGTAGAGTTATATCTTGGAGAAGTGCTAAGCAGACCCTAATTGTTACTTCTACTATGGAGGTTGAGTTCGTATCATGTTTTGAGGCCACCTCAACGTATAGTTGAAAAGTTTTATATCTAGGCTTTAAGTTGTCGATTCAATTTCTAAGCTATTAAAGTTGAACTGTGACAACTCAACTGCAGTCTTTATGACAAAAAATGACAAAAGTGGAAGTCGAAATAAGCATATCGATATTAAATATTTAGCTATAAAAGAACATGTTAAGCAAAGGAAAATTGTCGTTGAGCACATTAGCACTGAGTTGATGATTGCGAATCCTTTAACTAGGTATGTCACCTAAGTAGTTTAAAGATCACGTAGTGTAAATGAGACTTGATTCTATAACGTGATTTTCATTGTACATTTGTTGCTTCAATAGAACTCTTATTTAATTTGATGTTTTCTCATATAGTTTTGTACATGTATAGTTGATTGTTTTAAGAAATATCATTTAGTTTGGGCTTAGAATAAATATATAGTTAATTCATTAAGTTTAAGGGTTAGCAATAAGAGACTTAATATATTGTAATACACGAAAGATAACACTCGCTATAAGAGAACCTATCGTTATGATTTATATATTTTGTTTCTTATTATGACGATGTTAGGTTAAATGAATGTAGGATTTTATCCTGAAATCTTGGAATATCCTACTGGCCCTTTTAATGGTTTAACTAATTAATCATGCAAACGCTCATACATCATCATTTTTCTTCTTCTGTGATGGGCAGAAATGATGAAGCGATAAAAATATATACTTTTTGGGTCCCTATCTTCGGTTTCACGCAACTAAAGCAAGACACTAACGGCTTGTGGAGATTAGAGGCTAAAAGACTAAAAAAATTTCTCATTTCAGTCGTGGGACGTTGCTGGACAGAACTTGCAAGCAATGGCCGGAGGTATATTAAATTTTCTGTTATGCTTCTGCTTGCCGAATATTCATTCATTTAGCATGCATGTAGTCGATCGTACGTAATGAATTTTGTGTTTAAGATGCATGCTTCAGTTTATCAAAACGAACATTTCAGGGATCTTCCTTTCTTGTTATTGTTGATTCAGGGATGAGTTCCTTTGACATGTCGTCTGCAGCTCGGAGTTCACGTTTGACGGTATTATAATTACTCATGTTGATTTTTCTCAATGTATCTACATGTGAAGCAACAATGGAGCTTCTTTTATAGTCTCTAAGATTTTGCCGTTAAATGATCTGTTGCAGGATATTTGCAGGATCTCGTGTACAAGCCAAGTAAGGTTGGACAAGCGATAGAAACTAATGATCAATCCACAGCTGGTTCTGTTCTTGGTCGAAGCACTGATACAGATTGGTTTCGTAAGGTTAATTTAACCTTCTCCAAGGTAAAAACACCCGCATTTCGCGGGATGCAGAAGTTGATTCCATCATCAGGGAATACTAAGTTTCAAACTCAAAATAGTTAAAGAGCTAACAATTGAGGTTTATCTGATGATCCCTTGTGCACTCATGTTGATCTGAGATTTCCTTTTTCACGATGAGAAATGTTTCTTGGCAGATTTTGGTTCTTTTATATCACATCTGATTGCGTCAGCTTATATATTTAACGGCTAATCTTTAGGCCAGAAGAGAATACTGAGGTCGAAACCTTCACGTCTTCACTAGCTTCATTAATTTCATCAGGTGATGAATCGTTTTATATGTTTCTACCATCTTTTTGGGGTAACCTTCCTGTTGTTGAAACTACGAGCATGGAATTTAATGGATAATTGGATCATGCCTTTTCAACTTGCAGTCATTCGCAATGAAATTGAATCCTCCAAAGCAGCCTTTGTTTCATCAGCCACTGCATTTGAGAAATGGTTGCAGAGCTAAAAGGCCTTAGAGAAAACTTTCAGATTTCGATATCCAAGCCAACCTTCGGTATTCCGTTTGTTTCACACCCTTGCTTTATTTCTTTTCTGTAAAGTTCCAGTCTTTGAGCTGCCCATTCATTTGAAGCCGAGCTTCTGTAACTGTACCCAATATATAGTTCTCTGCACAAGCATTTTAAGCACCAGGTCTGTAATCAACTTTGTTAAATCCTCAATTGGTGCCACACGATCATCGCTTTAACTGTACAAGTATCCTCCCTGACAGATTAAATTAAATTTCCAGCAAAAGACCATTACTTTATTCCATATAACCACTGACAGCAACTTATTACAAGAACATACCAAATCGTCAGCATTTGATCCCACGGTACTACAATGATCGCTGCAAGTTTTAAGTTTAGCAATCAATTGCCACTAAGTTGTACACTTGACTAATCTGTGACTTTAAATAAGTCTGAATGAAGTCGTGAACAATCAGAAAGCTATCAATTACGACATTAAAGCTACAGTCATTCATATACAGAGTCTAACAGGTCAGGAAGTAGTAATTAAGATGCCAGTATCCAGCCATTTCAATTGCTGTTCTAAGGGCTATGCTTGCTTGGATTGCCATTGTTGCCATTCTCAACAACTTCTCCTTGTACCTCATTCACCTCAGTAATAACTTTGATGTCAGACTTCTTATCATCAACATTCAGAGACTCCTTATCCTTCGTCTCTCCTTCAGGAATAGTACTACCGTGCTTCTTGTTGTCCTCTGTGACAATTTCTTCATTTTGCTCATAAGCGGCTGTATCAACTTTTTGCTCATCAACAGAATTATGCCCTTTGCCAGTCTCAACCTCTTCTAGATCATTCTTTCCTTCAAGATTTTCATCCTCAACTTTTGCTCTCTCATTTTGAGATACCTCACAATCATCAGCCTTCCCTTCCTTGCTTCCAGGCTCAGCTTCAAGTTTCTCATCTGCAGTATTTTTGGACACAATGACATCTTCACCGACTATAGCTTCTTCAGAAGAACCTCCTTCTGTTTTATTACAAGTATGTTCAACTTCATCCTTGTTCTCGTCTTGCTTTTCTTTCTCAGCATCCTTGTCCTCACCTTGGCTTTCTTTCTCAGCATCCTTTTCTGCCTCTCCGTCATCCTTTTTAGCTTTTTCATCCTCGTGCTTCTGAATATCCTTAGTCTGATCAGTCCCTTCTGGAGCAGGTCCTGTTTCTTTCTGAATATCGTTGGTCTGATCAGTCCCTTCTGGAGTGGGTCCTGTTTCTTTGTTCTCCGTATGGGAACCTGACGATTTCTTGCTACGTTTCTTGGGGCGTTCAGTTTCTGGTGTTGGAGCCACCTTTGCCTTCCCACTAATCCTTGCAGATCGCCTTGGTGTCTCCCCAGTGCTCCAGTTAAACTCAGATGCAGATGGACCACCAGGATGTGCCTTGAGATACTGATCCAATTGTCTTCTATTGGTAATTTCCTCCCCTGTTGGGGCAGTGAACGTGACCTCGCTTTTCTTACCAGCTCCACTTTTCTTAGGCGTGAACTGCCCATGAACAAGCACATGAAAAGTCAATTATCTATTGTAGACTTATAGAGGCAAAAATCCAATTGAAAAGCTGTCTGTCGCTATATTATTTTGAGTTTGAAGCAACTAACACCAACTAGTTCACCAAAAAGAAAAAGGAAAGGGTATGAAATTTCACTAATATCATAACCAGTATTGTAACATCAAATTAGATAAAGATTGCATAGCCTAAGTACAAGCATGTTATTAGGAAAATAGCTTAGGCAATAGAAACTCAAGGCGAATAAGAAAAGAAATAGCAACTCAATTAGCTTTACCAGCAACAATTCAACATAAATTTTTAATTAATTGAGAAAATGCAAAACATAAAGCAAGTATAAGTGGAGCAGGTTATACAATTCTTTTATAGAGATAAAATCTTCGAATGCACTTAAATACATTTATAGGGAAGTGGTTACACAGCTAAGTCATGTAAGCAAAAGCCAAAGATGAACAACACCACGACAGACACCATATTTTAAGGAGCCCCAACAATGTGGTCGAATAAATCCTCCATTATTTGTTGTGGGTTGAGGACCCTAAATACAGGCTCACATGGGCATTAGATGCTTAAGGTTCCATATTTATATTTTTGCGAGGCCATTCTAAAGAAAAGTGAGGAATCAAGCACAACTCTCCCAAATCACTTTGCATTTTGAGCTAAAGGCTTTTTTTTTTTTGGGTGATTAACAGAGAGTAGATTAACACATTCCTCCCAGATTTTCTCTTCTGGAACTGATTACCTTCAAACTAAAGTTTGCACTAGCAGAGACATGCCATCGATAGTTAGGCTCTGAGCTACCACTAGCAACATTTAAGAGAAAAACCAATACTTAAGCCAACAAAAATAAGATACTCGATTCTATCCATCAATAGTCCCCAAGATGATGGTTGGTAATGACTTACATCACATTCATTACATCCTAGGAAAATGCATTATCCTTCAATCTTTGATCTTCCACTACAAGGAACAAAAGCCTAAAAGTCGGTATGACAAACTACCTATACCTTGATGCAAGCCTTAGATCACAAGAAACACAAGCCAATGGATCCAGCATAGAACATACATACCAAGTAGAAAATTAGCAAGAATAACCTTAATTAATCTTCTAGTTGATGAATCATCAACAATAACATTCAATATTTTCCTATTCTGAAATTCAGACTCACAAGTTATTTTATCTTCATAAGTATCATATAAGGTAGCTAGAAGTAGACTAATAGGCTATTTCAATTTACAAGTCATAGCCATCAGATGACTCATAATCGCATCAATCCATTTAAAGCTCATATTTGACATTCCATTACCAAGACAGTCTCCTGACCATACAAAGGCACATCGAAAAGGAAAATTGAAGGTTAAACATACAACAAAAAAGGAAAAGTAACAAAAAACATGAAAAGACAAAAAACTTGCAAAAGCAAATGAAATGCTAACTGAGGCAGGGAGCTCCGGAAAGGGCAAGACTAAATCAAACTTGAAAAGGATAAAGTTAAAGACAATAGAAGAATACCCACAAAACCCTACCTATCAAATTTCACCAAAGAAACCCACAATTTAATAATACCCAGCCAAACCCTACATCGAATTCCAGAGAAATTGAGGCAGAACAACCAAAGATTGGAAAAGGAAAATGAATCAATAAAAAGTAAAAGAGAGACCTTTTTCTTCCAGCCAGAAGGAGCAGGGAGATCGACAGAGAGAGCCTCCTCTTTTGCCGAGGCCTCCACTGAGCTCGCCATTTCACCTACCAATTCCACACAACCTTACCCAAACCTACAAACATCAAATTCTATGTACAATTATACTTTCATAAATAGCAATAAGTGCAAAAGAGCAAACAAAAATCAACCCAAGTAAGGCAAACCCAGAAAGCTAAATTGATTGAAAGAGAAGGAGAGAGAGGGATACTTTTATTATGTAAAATATACGCAGATACGTAAAGGTTGGTGCTTTATCCGTTTTATTATCTGTTTAGAAACCCAGAACAAAACCCAAAAAAAAAAGAAAAAAGAAAATAATTCTTTATCTACACAGTTATCACATCAACACACGTTTTATAGGGAGACTCGAACGGACACACACAAGCACACCCACGTTCAACACAATTTACGTGGGAAAGTTGTCTCTTCGAACCTCTTCTTCTCTCTCCTTAAGTCTAAAGATGACACATGTTTGGCTTTAGGACAAAGCGACAACGGCTAGGATTGTTTCTAGGTTTCTCTTGTCGGTGATGTCACATCTTTGAATGAAAATGGTCTGTGCCTAGCATCCTTCTGTGTTATTTTAACGGGAGGTCAAATGCAAAAACACTGTCAAACTTTTTACATGTTTCATGCTCTTTTTTCTTTAAACCTTTCGCTTTTCTATCTTTAGCAGGGAATACGGCCAAAAATGGTTTTTGCAAGGCTTAAGAGCCTTGGAGCTTGAAACCAACTCTTTAAGTAGACTAGCCCACTTAGACAGGACATTCATGTTCAACATAGGAATATAGGAAGGGTCAAAATGTATTGTCACCGTCAAGTTTGAGCCTAACCTGAAGAGTTTCCTTATCGCAGTCTTCTTAGGTATAACTCCAGTTGTGGTTATTCATTAGAATTAATCAGCTGGATTTAGGCAGGTTTAGCCTGAATACATCAGCGTTAAGAAATATGAAACTCTGACAGATGATATAGGAAGCGATGCATAAGCTTCCGCTAACCCTCAAAGTGACAATACCACTTCATCAACCTTATCATTTGGAAAATTTTCAGCTTTCTTCTGAGATAGGGATGGTACTGATGATGACTCTTATTTCCAACGACATAATTTGGATTATTGGTCCTCCCGAGTCCTAAACAGACTACTTAGCGGACAATATGTGTCATTGCTGTTTGATTGATTGATTAGATAGTCTTGAGGTGTACAATTTTCTTTGGAAAATGGGGTCCAGAATCTAGGCTGATTGGAATATCTCATATTGTCCAGTATGTGTATCAGGTTCTTAATTAATAGGTGAAACTGATATTTCGAGATTAAGTAGCCTCAAATTCCAGGTTTATTATGCACGCAGAATATTTCAAGACCAGCAACTGATTAGTTCACAAATATCAAGTAATAAGAACAGGTTTCCGTGGTCCTGGAATTTGGCAAGGCCCTAAAAGGACGTATCAAGATCCAAGTGGGTGGGGAGGTCCCAATATACCCTAGAAACTTGGTTCATAGAAGACTGAGTTGCATAGTTAGTGACATGTTCTGCTTCCAAGCTCAGAATCACTCCCTTAAGGGCCATTAGTTAAAATTTATGAACAGTACGATGATCCCAGGTCCAAGATGAGTACATCAGATGAAATTCATGTATTGTAAGTCCTATGTTCGATGGAAAGTCTCAGTGTCAGCAGTTGGAATGGCCGAAGCATTTGACCATAGAAGCTCGAATACCCTTTTAACAACGGATTTTCAGCGGTTAAATCCAACCAAGAATGGACCCTTGAACAGTCACACGACCTGGATTATGAAGGTAGGTAATAGTACTTTATATACAATCAATAGCATGCACTCATGTCAATCTTCGTTGAGGACAAAGGGAAATTGGTATCACAGGGAAACATAACTCACATATTACAATTGCATTTCCTGTGAAGAAGATCCTGATCACCCATGAAATCGTTGCAAGTTTGGATCCATCACCATCTGCTTGAGCTTCTGATGTATATATCTTCATTCTTCACTAGTGTTGATCAATCTACATACTCTAATAAGCTTCTTGAAGGGCTTGCAGCTCTTGACACTCTAGTGGAAGACAAAAGATATCTGACCAAAGATGATCGCGTTGGTTTATGATCTGATATCATGGGACGACCATGGTGTCCTAATGCAGGACATAAGAAATAGAGCGGTCCAGGGCTATTAGAGAGATCACTACATGTAAGTACTAATATTACATTTATATATAAATAAAAAATACCTATCACCTAAAATCGACAAGTCCAAGCTTTAAATAATAGAAATCGTGCACTGAATGTCCTTGTTGCTTGAACTAATTATGAAATCCTAAAATGAAAATTGAATACATGGTAGTTGGTAGAAGATGAAGCACATTAATATCATAGGCTGAACTGATATAACCAAAAAGAAAGTTGTCTGATGGGGCTTAAAAGAGAGATTTTCTTTTTATTATGGAAAGAGTAAATATCTAATCAACTCTCATCCTGTAGGTGATAAGATCGGAACTTGACAGATAAGGATGGACTCCTATTTGTCTGTCACCAAACTATAACACCCTGGTGAGACTTTGGTTGGTGGATATGAAAGTCTAAAGCTGTGCTTAGATTGCAGAGAGAGATTTGACAATTCATGACAAGCAAACAAGAACCAAGCTACAACATTTAGTTTCTTTTTCAACACTCCCCACACTGATTAACTTGTAAAACCGAAAAGATTGCCACTTTCCATTGGAGGAACTATCCAAATCAAGATACCCACAAAAAGATTTGACCATAAAAATTTGAGAAACACTCCACATGTGGGTTTCTCTTCCCCACCTCTCCCTCTCTTTGACATTATGTGGCTGTTGCTATTTGTTGTTAGCCTTGTAGTATTAGACTCCAGAAAGATGGAGAGAACATCATAGGTAACTTTAAAAGGTACCACAGGCAGACCTTTCGCTTGGGAGATGGGACAAAGACAGCTACTTTTTGCTAGTCCTCATAAACTTCAAAGTCCATAATCTAAGAGGGAGAGAGAGAATTCTTCCAGATGTGACAGATGAAAGAGCAAGATGGCTGGTGACAGACCGGCAAAAATTCCTCTTAACATGAAAGAAAAGTTACAAACTTTGGAAGAAGTTAATTTGATATGCATCAGTAACTAGACTGGTTGCTCCAAAGTGAAGTTTTTTCGCTTATTAATGGAGAAAAAGAGGGGGAAAAAAAAAGAGTGTGGTAATTCCTGAAGAGTGTGGCAAGTAGATGAGGACTAGTTAGGTTTTGGCCGTGGGTAGTACTTGCCGTGCCACCTACTTGCTCTCTCTCTTAATATATGTATATGTATATATAGTTGCAGGCATTTGCTTCATACTCAGTACATGCGAAGCAGAAAAAGTGTTTCACACTTCTCTAGATTTCCATTTTCAACACTTGCTTTCTATACATCTTTTTGTTTCTTGCTGGTTTTCAATTTCTTTTCCTTATTGGTATTGTATCCTGTTCCAAATACATTGATTTGGCTCATAACATTTACCAATTTTCAACTTTTTCTGGTTTTTGGTGAAAGAGATATTTATTATACATAGAGAAAAAATAATAATCCACCAAAAATACAACAGATTATTAACTAAACTTCTGACTGATAACTAGGTTACCAGAGTCTATGAAAAGGGTCAAATTAGTTTTCTTTAGATCCAAATCCCAAGAATAATAGCACTATCTTGGCTGTTTGTGAATTACTGGATTCCATGGTTTTGTGGGTTAGAGAGAAAGAAAAGTTGACATGTAGGACACTAGAGAAGCAATTCTGATGAGGGAGGGAGGGTTCTTTTCTCAGCAAGAAGTGACTTCCCAGATTTCCCATTGACCTTCTGCTTATGCACATTGTCCAATCAATTCATGTTCTCATTGTTTCTTTGTAAATATAAGTAAAATTAGTAAATTTTATATTCCGAATAATTTATTCAATGATAATGCATGAAAGTACTTAAGAAATTAAATTACATGTTAATGAGACAATAATTTTAATTTAGATTCAAATGTCAGTTTTAGTCTGCCTTATTCTTAATCAATTAATTACAAGGTTTTATGTAATGGTTTATGGATAATCTTAAATAAAATTTTATAATTCATGAAATGGCGCAAGTATTTATTAATAACATTATAAAATCATCATAATGATTAATACCCATCTCTTCTATTTTCAATAAATCTCCGCTTTTGTGGTCAATTATAGGCTTGAAAGTTTAAACAATCATCTAGTATATCCAAAACTTAGTGATAACAAGTTAACTCCTTTCCTTACATATCTAGTTCTGATTGTTTAAAGTTTTTCATGATGAAACCAACCGTATTCATTACACAAAATCGACTTTGGTGTGATCCTTTACCACGTAAAACAAGAAGGAGAATAGTTCAGTGAGTCTGTAGAATATGTATACATACATATATGTGTATATAAGTGGTTCGTAAACACAAGAAGAAGGGTAATAAGTGCAAGATGAATACATCACTGAAAAGTATGTAAAAAAGGGTTTCTGGATCGCCCCCCTCGTCCGCTGTAGAGAAGCAGAAGTAGGGTTCACAGGAGTGGTCACATTCAGCTAAATAATAACACCACCTAAGCTATTCCAGAGCTCATCTTCTCAGAACTGAACAGACTAGATTATATTATACATAAGCTGCCAAAAGCTATTGCTTTGGTATCCATACATCCTCAAAACCCTAACCCTTGTTAGGTCTGTTTTGGTTCCACTCATCACATCTTTTAGCCTTTCACAGTAGTAAATTTTTAAGTATCTAACCATTTCCTTTCTTTTTAGAGCTAATAATGGTATTGGGTTTAATTACCTTATATCTGACTCATCCTCCTCCTATATCTCTTGCTTTACCACTGTAAAGTGCTTCCCTTTTCTCTCTTTTCTTTTTTTCTTCCTTCAAATGAATTCCTATATAAATGGGCCATACTTGTTAATGTTGTGATACAATACATATACCTATAGCCAAAGCAAAGAGAGAGTTGTGTGAGTGAGTGACTGAGTGAGTGAGAGAGAATATAAAGCTTTTGCTTTCTCCTTCCTTCGTCCCTCTGTGCGTTGTCTTAGCAATTTGCAAGAGCTAATCTATATATCTAGCCTCTTCGTCTATTTAACTCTCATACCCTTCTCTTCTTTTTCTTAAGGAGCTAAGTTAATTAAGGTTCCGATTTTGTCTTGCTTGGAAGAGATGTCGAGCTGCGTCGGTGTTGTGCCTGAGCAACTCTGCTACATCCCTTGCAACTTCTGCAATATTGTTCTTGCGGTATCTAATGATATCTTCTTTGATGGGATCTGCTATATCTTCTGAATATAGTATTATAAATATATATTATCTGGTTATGTTCATAATTTTCTATAATCATTCTCAGTTGCAAATCTATGGAAAGGAACGTTTTAGACCTGATTAAGATAATAGCTATGGCCTGCAAAACTTGTTCTAGTTGTCGGGCTCCACTGCTAACTAATCACTATATGGAATTAAACGTATAGTGCACATCTGCTAATTTTGTTTCTGGGATTTCTTTGTTTCTGTTAGCCGTAGTCAGGTCTCCATCGTTGGACTTTTCTTTTCCTTCTTCCTTTGCAGTCAATGAAAAGTCAGAGCTGAAGGTCCGCTATAGCTGCGGCTACAGACCGGACCGGAGGGAGATTATAAAAAAAGATTATTTTGGTTATTGGAGTGTTGTTTTCGTGAATAAGAGTGTCATTTTTAACGTTAAAATTTGCAGATAAACTGATGATGAAGACAACTCCTTCCCAACTTCCTGATTTTCTCTCTCTAGTTTGTCTTTACTTTGCTAATAAAATATTGAAGTCTGCAACTGAGCAGCAGAAGGCTTCTAGCACAGAAAAAAAAGAACAAACTAAAAAAGAACGTTTTTTTTAATTTCAGCTATTTTTCCCCTTGAAAGTTCATCAAAGATCTCAACTTGAGCTGTTTCTCCATGAAAGTTTGAAGTTCAAGCATCTAGAGAAGACTAAAATATTCAATCTTTTGCCGAGAAAAATCCGCAGATTCAGGAGAAACCACCATATTTAATCTACCCTTCATCCTGCATTAGAAGTTCTCCACGATTGTATGCACACTATCAAAGAAGATCTCTTCTTCCTTGTTTTGCTATTTCCTTAAACTTTTCTCTTCTTAGTATGGTAGCATAACACACACACATATATATATATATACTCGAAGAGATAACTGAAGCAATTGAACATAGGGTTGTGGAAAGATTTTGTATTTTTTATTTCATTGTTTTGAGCTAGTTTCATTGCTTATGGATCCAAGAAGTGGAAATCCATGGATTTGACATAATAAATGGCGATCTGCAGGTGAGCGTCCCATGCAGCAGCTTGTTCGATATCGTGACCGTTCGATGCGGGCACTGCACTAACCTATTGTCCGTGAACATGGCAGCTGCATTCCAGTCACTGTCATGGCAAGATGTTCAGGTGATATTGGTTTACACAAGTTCAGCTTATTTCCAGGGGGAGTTGTTGCGCGTAGATACTAGATATAGCCCTCTGAAATCTAGGGCTTATCTACTGTCCTTTGATTCTTTTGAGGAAATCCAAGCCCTTCATCTTCAAGATCTGTTTTTTCTTATAGGGATCGAGTCTTTCAAAGCATTTCAGCCTCATTTCTCTGTTGGGTATTTTCAGTACTGGGAATCTAGCAGTAGCCGTCACTGAACCAGGGAAAAAAAACCTATTCTTTTCGCTTTTTGTAGACAGCCGGGATGCTGGTTTTGGCTGCTACACCAGCTGCCTAACGTTTAGGGCCTATAGATCTCTACGGCTTCTTTGTTCTTGAGCCGTTTTCTTAGATAAAGTCTGAACATGATTGATTTGATTGATGGATATCTATGATAGGGTTTTTGAGTTCAATGATTTCTTCTTGTGATCTTTGTCCTTTACACGACTAGACAAGACAGGTTAACATGAAACTTTAAGAACTAACAAGAAAAAACCCTTAATCATGTGCTCTATTTCACTTATTCTCTTGATGTTGTTCCTCCATTCTTTTGTTACTTAATCTCTCACATCTGCTCTTCAGGCACAGCCCTATAGCTCGCCTGATTACCGAATCGACATGGGTTCTTCTTCCAAAAGCAACAACAAGTTCTCTTCACTGAGACACTTCAGCAACAATGTCCCCGAACAAAGTGTTGTTAATCGCCGTGAGTATTTTATTAGCAAACCACACGGTTCTTCTTCACTTTCCCTGCTTCCTTGTTTTTCTGACATACCAAGTTCTTATGCATACCCACTTTTCTTTTGAATCACTCATCTTTTTTTTTTTGTTTTTTTGCGTTGCATTTATGTACTTTCATTTCGTGTATGCAACTCAGTGTATTGATGTGCTGTTATTTTCCATTTCCAGCTCCCGAGAAGAGGCAGCGAGTACCTTCCGCATATAATCAGTTCATAAAGTACTGATCAAACTAATTCTCTTCAATTTAAAATTTTCTTTCACTTCATAACACTTTACTTTCCTTCGTTT
>JANSVA010000007.1:35051305-35061684 GCA_025504915.1 Erythroxylum reticulatum | reverse complement strand
CACCGGCTGCGGTCGGCTTTGTTCTGGTGAGCTGGAGGCTGTGGACGGGCGTAAGGAGTAGTCGGAGGTCTCCTCGACGAAGGTTTCCTGTTCTTCCCTCCAGCGCCGCGCTCCTCCACTTCCAGTCTCTGCCCTTTCGACGTCGTTGCCTCCATCTGTCCCTCACTCTAACTAGGCACTCGAGCTAGTGATCGCGACCAAAGTCGTATAACGGAGACGGTTACGGTGACGACGAGACCTCTTCAGCTTTGATTGGGAAGCTGGACTTGGAGAGATTTTCTCCGTCGTGTAGTGGCGCCGGTAGCCCAGAAAGTTTAATAAATATGTCAGTAGAGGGAGCAGAATGAGATCAACGGGAACTTGCCACGTCACTAATTCAACTGCTTTCTTCGACGATTAGATTTTAATTAAATGTCAGACAACTAAAATCTTATTTAATTAGTTTTTTTAATTATTAAAATTTAATTATTTGAGATTAGATTTGATAAGATTTTTAATCGAACAAAAAATTATTTATTCGAACTTTTAAATTTAAATTTAAACTAAGATTTGATCAACTGGTCAGGTACAACATAAAGATATACTGGGAAAGCTATATATGGTCATTTTGTACATATGTATCTAATGAACATGTAAGCAGATACCATAGAAGCTCAGCAATAGCTTCTTCACAAGGACTTTCTTTAGAGAACATCAAAATATGTGTGAACCCAAGGTTCAATCATCTTCTAATCCAGTTCATCTGACTGTGGGTTGCTTTTTTGGCTTGGATTAGAATACATATCCAATATCAGACAAGTCCTTGCCATTCAAAATTCCACCATCTTAGCTGCTTGCACAATGGTGGGTTGCTGATAGTTCAGCTGTCAAAACAACCACAAAGTAAAACAAAAGTTTTGGGATGAAAAGATAGAAAGGAAAAGGGGGAATAATTGTAGCTGGTTAGCTGATTGTGAAAATGTCAAAAAAGGGGTGTATCAGAGCTCTAGAGTGAACATCTCGTTGGCATGTGAAGGAAGGCATCGAGTTCTCGCATGCCAAGCAACCGACTCAATTCCTCCCACCAAAAAGACTACTTCCTTTGATCTTTCTGGCACCAAATTTGAAAGGACTGATGGGATTGTACCGAACCCCGTTTGGGAATAATCAGAGAAAGGCACCATCTTGAAGTCTGAAAGGTTATGCCGTGAGTTTATTTATGATCCATATACGCAGTTCATACTTCATTAGTAACTCTTTCCTATTGCATGCAGTGAGTGAGTGTATGAAGTTTATCAGAAGATGTTCTTCAATGTCGACCGGTCATAACACTTGAAATGGAACCAATAATTGTTCCCAAGTTCCAACTCATGATTATGTAAGTACTAACTAATTGGTCCCGAAAGATTCTGACTAGCTCGACAATGCCAGCGAGCTTTGCCCATGTCATGTACAAACACCACAATGTACTTCTTAACACCACCCATCAGTTGTTGTCCCCACAGGGCACCAACTTTCAACATGCATTAGCCTCACTGATTCCATAACCAGCACATCAATCAAATCCCAAGCACACCAAATAGAGCCGTCAATAATCCCTACTGGCTCATGCTAACCATTTAAGATGATTCAGTCTTGGTAGCACTTTCCTAACCTTAGAAGGTTTTGGCATGTAGATATGAGCTAGGTACCTAGCCCTTAGAGAATATGTTCCTTCAGCCTAGCTCTTTTATGCTTTTCTAGTCAACAGCAGTATATAATGTTCAGTTTGCACTTCTAAGAAGCTCAAAAACCAAGCAAGAGGTTCATAAATTTATGCTAGAAGCATGCAGAAAATGGACATCGAAAAGGAGCCAAGAGATCAATCTGAGCCAAAAGACCCTTTGAAGATTGGTTATATCATCCATTTCCTTCTTGGTGCTGGCAATTTGCTACCATGGAACACATATATCACAGCTATTGATTACTTTGGCTATCTCTATCCGACGAAGCACATTGAGAAAGTCTTCTCCGTTGCTTACATGAGTTCTTCAGTACTATTTTTAGTTATTGTCATGACTTGGGGTGGCTGGAGCAAGAAACTGAGTTACAGGGTAAGAATGAACTTGGGATTTTGTATGTTTGTACTCTCTCTAATGGCAGCACCAACAATAGACTGGGCTTGGAGCATTAATGCGTCAAAAGGGAGACCAACTGGAGCCTATGCAGTAACAGTTGCCTCAGTCGTGGTTTGTGGTCTAGCTGATGGAATGATCGGAGGGAGTTTGATAGGATCAGCAGGAAAGCTCCCAAAACAGTACATGCAGGCTGTTTTTGCTGGAACTGCTTCTTCAGGTACTACTCAATATAGTGCATTTCAACTTTTCTTTTTAGTATAGTGCATTTCAACTTTTCTTTTTCTCAAGTTTGCATAGTTAAACGGTTCATGTTAAAGTATGACGAATAAGACGTTCTGTACTTAAAACTGGTCAAGAAGCTAATAAGAAAAGGCTGATCTTTCCCTCTGAATACATCTCCAGTCCTGGAAAAAATTTAGATTCCTAGAATCTGTAAATGGCTTAAGTTATACCGTTAAATGAGAAACAACATTCTTAGAAAACCACTTTTCAGTAGAATGCTAACCAAATTACATAAACATGGAAACCACTGAGTGTGGTGAACATATATGGAGTCCTCCAATGCCTACAAGAATCATTCTCTTAGCGAGCCAATAAGAGAGTTCATGTTTTTCAGACACAACCTCCAGCTCGTGTGCAACTGTGACTGCACATAGTTGCTCTAGGAGCTGGTCTAAAAACCTGAATCATGGACCGCCATGTTAACGCCAGTCTCCAAGTTCTTTGTGAGATAAACTCTTTATTCTGCTAAAAAAAGTCCCTTGTTCAATTGCAGGTGTACTTGTCTCCATCTTGAGGATAATAACAAAAGCCTCACTCCCTCAAAACTCACAAGGTCTCCGAGCAAGTGCCCACTTCTATTTCCTAGTTAGCATAAGTGTTCTGCTCTGCTGCACTGTCTGCTGCAACGTGCTGCACAAATTACCTCTGATGGAACATCAGCAAAACGTTCTTCTGGTGAATACCCTTTACTCGAGGCCAAACTTTTGGACAGTGGCAAGAAAGATTCACTGGCCTGCTTTCGGGATTATGACTATCTATGTCGTGACTCTGTCGATATTCCCTGGATTCATTGCTGAAAATCTTTCATCTGAGTTATTGAAAGACTGGTATCCAGTGTTGCTAATAACAGTGTACAATGTGTCCGATTTTCTAGGGAAGTCCTTGACAGCGGTATGTCTACTTAAGAGCATTAAGAAGGCAACATGGGGTTGCATACTCAGGTTATTGTTCTATCCACTTTTCGCAGCATGCCTAAACGGACCAAAGTGGCTAAAAACTGAGGCACCAGTCGTAGTTTTGACATTTTTGCTCGGAGTAACTAATGGATATCTAACAAGTGTGATCATGATCCTCGTTCCCAAGTCCGTCCCAGCATCAGATGCAGAGTTATCAGCTATTGTAATGACTGTTTTGCTTGGCTTTGGCTTGGTGGGTGGTTCAGTCCTTGGATGGTTTTGGATCATACGAACCACCTGAGCTACCAGAGTGAAAATGAAATAAAATGACATGCATTTCTGGAAACAGATATCGTCGCTTCAAGATAAACATTTTGGAAGAACACCACCTAGATTCCTTTCAGATATGTACTAACATCTTCAGACCTGCAATTTCCATATCAGCTACTTTGCTGAAACCTAAAAAAAGCATGTTATTTACTTGAAAATTTAATCTGTGTATCCTCCTAAAGGACAAGAAGAATCAATCAAAATGATCAAACCGAGACGATCAAATACAAGAACACCCCAGAGAGGCAAATTTCATTTCAGCCATTATTATTCTTTCTACATAACATGGGTCCAAGAGCAGGAAAACTGCTTATCACAAACTTATCTCAGCTTGGGGATAAAAAATGCACAAAAAATGGTAAAGAAACCCAAGTATAAACAAAGGTCAGTGCAGTTAACTAATCTATGATACAAGTGATCGGGAAAGAGGGAATAAGCTAAGAAGCAGCAGCTAATGGGGGAGAAACGCCATGAAACAAAACTGGTGGTGACAGGATGCTCATGTCTTCTCCCTTTTTTTCCTTTCCCTCCCATTCTTCTTCTTCTTCATCTTCTTCAGCATCCCAAAGAAACCGAGCATATGATGCATGAACATAACTGTATAATCAAAGCAAGACCATCTCTTTAACTCAGAGAATCGACAGTTAAGTAATATCTGAAGCTACTGCATCAAGATGATAATCAATATTAAGTCAGACATTTCTACATGAACCAGATAAGAAACAGAGATTCTTACCAATCATCAGGAGCAGCTTTAACAGCTCGATCAAAATAATCCTCAGCTCGAGAAGCATCTTTTTGACCCTGCCATATCAAATCACCGTATAGAGACAGAGCATTTCCATCATTTGGATTCGCAAGAATTGCTCTCCCACAATACTCCTCAGCTTTTTCATAATCCAGGAGAATCTGTTCAGTTTAAGACATTAACTTGTTAAGAATGTGTTAAAGCAACTTGTTGACTAAACCATTATTTAACAACTAAATCTTAGTTAATGAGAATAAGATGTCAAGAAAAGACAAAAGAATCAGTCTTTCAAGATCATGAAAAGCATCGATTATCTTTTAACATTCCCATTTTACAGTAAAAATTTAGGACATAGCACATAACGTTGTACCAACTTCCCATATTTGAGGAGTTCAAAACCCAGCAAGGAAAACTTTTAACCAAAGCAACGACCTTTACATGCATATGTATGTTTACCTCTTTCAAGAACTTAGCATAATTGCTAAGAAGAAGCGAATTCCCAGGATTCTCAGCAATCAGCTTTTGATAATAAACATCAGTACTATAACTCCCGTGATTCGGATCCCAAAACCTGGAACTTTCCTCACCATTATCTCCATCGTCAGATCTACCACCGCCACTCCCACCTCCACCGTGGATCTTCCCGCCAGCACCACCAACACCATCACCCACAAAAAGCCTCCCCAATCCATTATCTCTCCCCTCAACTTCACATTCCTCGTACAACACATTAGCCCCCCAAATCAACCCACACTCAAACGCCGAGGTTTCATCTTTCTCCTCCCCCTTCTCTTCCACAGCGATCACGCTCGTCATTTCGTCGGAAACCTTCTTCTTTGGACCCACCATCACTGAAAGGTCTCTCAGATCAGTCTCCGATAACGCTCTCGTCATCTTCTTCGTCGAACTGTCACTTGAGGAGATGGAAGGTGATGGTGAGAACGACGGACTCGAAGAGCAAGCCGTTATAGAAACATGTCGGTTTCTGGGGACCCGGTGGATTATTTCGGGTCCGGGTGAGCCCTCTTTGTAGTGGTGTATCCATGACTTGAGTATTGGTGTGGATGCGCTTCGTAAAAGCATATCTAAAGAAAGAAAGAAAAAAAAAAGTGGAATCTTGGTTCAGGCCAGTCAAGGTGGTAGTGGCTGTAAGTGAGTGAATGAGGAGGAGGGAGAAGGCGGTTGGGGTTGCTTTATAGCTGGAGGGAATCATTGAACGGAATAGATCCTGTCCGTTGATTGGGTTTGAAGGGATGAGATATACGTTGCTCGCAGTCGCACGTGGTCTTTTATGTGCTAAGTCTAGGTTCCCTGTACTACCGCGTTTGGTAATTAAAATATATTATTGTTTTATTTTTAAAATATTATAAATAATTAAAATATAATTTTAAAATATACCACTAAAAAAATCTTACTAAAAATTTAAAATTAGAAAAATACTTTTTATAATTTTAAAGTTTATAAGCAAAAAGTTAAATATTGACTTGATGGTTTTGGTCAACCGAACACGGCATTAACAGCTTGATAAAATTGTATTCACCTTATATGCATCGGAAGTGGACAGGTTCATTACATGGTTGACAATCAACGACGTAGACCCCACCTTCACGTGAAATTGGACCTATCACAGCGGTCGACTTTAAGACTCAAATCCTTCAACGCTCCAGATTTAAAGCTACAAAAAACTGCTGGCAACTCTGAAAGGAAAGCCGCAGGATTTTTCCGCGGTTTTGGACCCGTGATGTAAATGCCCAGACCTATAATCAATATTACGAGTCTGTCGCTCAATCATTTTAGTGGCTGGCCTTCAGTTTTGTGGGGCCATCATGCAACTTGACGGCGGGGTTTGACACCTCCGGTGGAGCCCACGGCAGGTTTGAACGGTGGAGCTGCTCTATTCATGGCCATCACGTCATAGTATTTGCAATGATACACGCTGATTTTATTGCTCCCTTTAGATGCTATTTAGTTTGTCAAGTTGAACGAGTTAAGGGGTATGATGGTCAATGCACGTAAGCCAATAACGTTTGGAGATATTTATTTAGAGGTTTATAAACAAAATCGTCTTTCGCTTTTAGTACTTCCCAAGAGAGATGATACGATTAAAATTTTGTACTTTTAAATATTTTGAATCAATGAGAGGTCGACACTTAATTATGCCGCCGCCTTCATTAAAAGATTTTGTTGTTCAAAGTTTATCATTTTATTTTTTATTTTTAAATATACGAATGATATTTAATAAAATAAAATAAAATTTGATTAATCTAAATTGAAAATTTGATCTATGTGCATTATTAATGTTTCTAGTGGTTAGAGATACCATTCATTTCTTTAAACTACTAATAAGTTCAAACAACTAGCACTAATTTGTAGGTGTGAAATATTAAAAGAGACATGAATTGTGCATGCAATCTACAAAACTCATTCAATAATTAGGCTTTTTAATGAATTAAATTGGATCGGACATATTTTATTTAATTCAATCCGACCCTTTAAAACTTGGTCCGAGATTTAACTCTTAATATTATAACATAACACTAACATTTTAATAAAAATTTCGTTAAAATGAAAAATTTGAAAAAGGTTTAATATAAGGCATCTTTACCTCTAACTCTTGACAGTCATATCTTAAAATTGATAAGGACTATCTCAAATAAATTTCAGCCAAGAACATGATTGCGAAGATAAAAAAAATGTATGGAAGGAGGTCCAAATCCCTTCTCTAATGAAACAAACATTACGAGAAGAAACAAAAGGAAAGAAGAGAATACTTCCATCCATATAAAGCTAATGATAGGTATGGAGATGGTGAGAGATTTATTTTGAATTGGTAATATTATTATGTTGGACCACTGGTTCGGAGAGATGGAGATATAAAACATCACAAGCTAAATGGTAGTTTATACTTTTGCAGTCAATTTATTTTGGTTGTAAATATTTGTATGACATTATTATTAATTAATTAAAGGCATTCTTTATCTTTATATATTTGTTAATTATTTAATTATTATTCGTAAAGATAAAATTATTAGAATAATTACTTACTTATGTGTCTATGGACTATCTTATAATGATGGTTGTGTAATTAATTCTCAGACTTAGGATTTCCAAGGTATCTAGTGTGAGAATTATTGTGTTTTAATGCTATTTATGAATCGTATTAGGATAATTCTATCGGTAGTAATTAGATACAGTATGAACCATATGTAGATAATTGAGTAAGTCGATAAAGGATTCGCCACTCTAAAATAATTAGAGAGAATATTATAAAAGTTTGTGATTGGTAATGATTTATAAAATTCTATGGCTAGAGTGAATTGATATTTGAAATGAGTTTTCAAATTTCAATTATAAATCAATTACTAATTAGCAAGAACAAACACAATTGGATGATAAGAGTAGACACTATATCCATACTCTATTCAATTAGAATATTGGATGACGAAAGAATTAAATTATATATTATAACCATACATGGACAGGTTAAGTTAATCATTTTGACATTCCTGATATTTTGGCAATCATGACATGTTGGTAGATGTCAATCATGATTTGTGATTATGAATTATTTAATTAGAGAATTAAAGATGAACTAAAAGGAGTTTTTATTTATCTAATTCTAATTGTGAATTAGAATTATAATTTATAATCATTATCAACTTATTAGGAACCTAATAAGTCACACATCAAAGAACAATTTGTGAAAGAAAAATCAATTTATTAAGTTGGACTCAATTACAAAGTTTGAGAAACTTTGGGAATCAAATATGAGATATTTGATTTTATTAAAATTAAATTAATTAAAATTAGAATTTGATTCTAATTAAAATTAAAGAGTTTTAATTTTAATAAAAGACTGCCTTGATTTTTCTATTTAAAGGTAAGAACTTTTTAGAAGCTAGCATTTTTTATCTTCTTCCTCCAAAGGCAGTTTGGAAATTGGTCTGTGAATATTATCAAAAACTGGACAAGTGGACAGCTGGTGATTAATCACTCAGAAAAAAGATTTAAAGTTTTTATTCAGAAAACAATCAAGGTACAATTTGATTTTTAAATCGAATTTTGTTTTATTCAAGTTTAATCAATTATCGGGATCCGCTTAAAATCCGTAAAATATTTTGTTTTCTATTGCGTTCGTGATTCGATCACAGTTAGATTCCAACACTAAACACAAAGAGTTGTGTGAAGGAGATTGTATAAGGTTTATAGGCAACTTAATGCAGACCTGAAGAAGCATTTTCATTGACAATGCGAGTTAGTATCAACTCTTCACCATTTTGGAATATCATTTTCACTTGTTTCTTCTTACTTTACAATGATGCGACGTCTCATTTAATAAGAAGTTAAAATTAGTATAGAAATCAATCTCAAGGAAGCATTATTTTTTGTTCCTTGTTTTTCCATGAACATGTTGCTCTTATTAGAGAAAGGAATATGTTAGACGGCCAATAGTGATATTTTTGTCGTTGCCTCAAGTGGTTGTGTTAATAATGCATTTGTCCACAAATTTCGAACCTTTCAAATAAAGACGGCAAGCCAAGTCCGTGTGAAATTAATGGAATCGACTTAGAGTTCTGATATGACAAATTGAACGGCTTAAACTGAACAAACAAAAGATTCTGGCCGAGAGGCAGAGTTTGGAAGAGTACGAAACTACGTACCTCTAATTAGCATCAACGATTTAAAAATTACTATTTATATTCTTTAAAAAATACTAAATTTGTTTAATCTTACTAAGAAATTAGGCTTGTCAAATTGTAAGTACTCTATTCTATCTCTTTATAATTTAATTGAATGTTTTAATTATTATTGTTAAAAAACTAATTGTTATCTTTATCATGAATTTGTTTAATAAATTGAATTATTAATTAGTATATATAAATATTTTTGCTTAAGATAATTTAAGAATATGTTAAAAATAATATTTAAATTATAAAAATTATGTTTAATGTACATTAAAAAATAAGTTTGAATAAAGTTAAAATCATTTCCATGGAATTTCTTTATGTTTACTTCAATTTTTTGGGAGTATTTATATAAATGATAATATGGAAATAAAAATTTATTTTTATTACTATTTTAAATTTTATGTTAGATTCAATCTTATTTAAAATTATTAGATTTATTATTAGTGAACTTTTTTACTTCAATGAAGTATTTTATTGTATATATGATGATGAATTAAATTATTTATAACTTCTATTAAAAAATTAAAATTAAATAATATATATTTAAATGATAGTAAATCAGACCACTTTTTATGGTTTTCATAATTTTTGAAAACTGAAAAAACCAACATTAAAAACAGAAACTAAAAATTTAAACAAATATGTTTTTTTTCTAATTTTGAAAACAAAAACAGAAAATCAATTATAAAAATGAAAACAAATACCCTCAAGTTTTGTCTTCTTTTAGGTACACCCCAAAGAAAATAGTTAAAGAATTATTTATTTTAGTTACTATTGTACTTTAAATGATTTGATATTAATTATAATAACCATACACTTACTAAAAATAATAATGTTTCATTAAAATAATAATTGACAATATAATTAAAATAAATATATTTTAAAAAGACAATTTCTTTAAATTTTTAAAAATTTAAAGAGATTTTTTCAAGTAATTATCAAAAATCACATATAAGCTCAAATCTTAATAATAAAATATATTTAAAATTTTAATAAAAACTTAAGATTTTATCATTACAAATATTTTAAAATAACTAAAATCAAAATAAAAATTTTATTAAGTTTTTCTATTATCAGGAGGAAATAACGTTTGTACATAAAAATCAACGTACGAGTCTAAAGTTGAGTCTCCTCAACCACAAAGAGTGGAGTATCATATGTAGCATGTCAAATGGCTGAGAAGGTCTGTTTAACATGAAATGTCTTCTGACTTGCATCACTCTCTTCTGCATCACTAGGTATCTGTTAGGTGAGGGACTTTTGTCCCATATTGGATGGAAGTGAGGGAGGGGGGGAGGCTTAACTACTATAAAAACCCCCCCTCCTCCTTCCATTTAAA
>JANSVA010000007.1:35040962-35051205 GCA_025504915.1 Erythroxylum reticulatum | reverse complement strand
CGGTTCCATATTCTTCTCTGCCAAAAGATGAAACAATCTTTATAAGATTGATTTAGAAGATTTACAAAGTCAAAATAGTTTTTGTTTTATATCAAAAGTCAAAGGAATCTAAGAATGCAAAATGGAACCAACATGGAAAGGGAAAATGTCCCTTTAAAGAGAAGAATATGAAACATGTGAAGTGTTATAATTATGGTAATAAGGGCCACTTTGCTCGAGATTATACCGAGCCTAATAAGTTACAGCTTTATAGTACAAACATTTGTTTTGTGAATGTTTCTTGTTCTGTTTTTCTAACTTAATCACATCCTTTATGGATTGTAGACTCAGAAGCAACCAACCATGTAGCGAAGGATAGATATGCCTTCGTTGAGTTTTGTAAACTCCCACATGGTAGTCGATGGCTTTATGAAGGTGACAATTCTAGAGTTGCTGTATAAGGAATTGGAAAATGTAAATTAGACATGCATGGACGATGACCCTCATCTTACATGAAGTATTATTTGCTCCACAGATTCGTAGGAATCTTTTATCTGTGTTGATGTTGGTTAGACTTGTTTTGAATATAAATTTTCATAGTGATGGAGTGGATTTGTATCTTAGATCTATATATTATGGTCATGGTTTTTTTATGTGATGGTTTTATTGTACTGGATGTGTTAAAAGACAATAATAATATTAGTTATTCATTATTTACATCTAATAATTCCAATAATGATGCAACTTTGTGGCATGCTAAACTATGTCATATTAGTCAAAATCGAATCAGTCAATTAGCTAAAGAAGGGCTTTTACTTAATCTAAGACAAGTAGATCTACCTGCATGTGAGCATCATTTAGCTGGTAAAATGGAAAGAAAGCTATTTGGAAAGGGAACATGAGCTTTATATCTATTGCAATTAATTCATTCTGACATCTGTGGTCCAATGAATGTAAGGGCTAGACGTGGGGCAATTTATTTCATCACCTTCATAGTTGACTATACCCGATATGGTCATGTTTATTTGATTTCTCATAAATCAGAAACATTCAATTGTTTCATAAAATACATGAACTTGGTTGAGAATCAATTAGATAAGAAAATAAAAGCATTACGAACTGATCATGGACAAGCATACTTGTCAGAAAAGTTCAAGGCTTTATATGATGAGAAAGGAATAGAAAGGTAATTAACAATTCCTAGAACCCCACAACAAAATGGCATCACTAAAAGACGAAACAGGATGCTATTATAAATGATTAGGTCTAAGATGGCCCAAGAAAATTTACGAATCACTTTTTGGGATGATGCATTGCTAGCAGCCACTTATGTGCTTAATCGTGTGCCCACGAAATCAGTTACTAGCATACCATATGAGTCGTAGACTAGTAGGAAACCTAATGTGTCAAGTCTTAGACCTTGGGGGTATGTAACCTGTGTTTATGATCTCTCTCACAACCATGGGAAATTAGGGCTAAGAGGCAGAAAAAGTATTTTTATTAGATACTCAGAACACTCAAAAAGATATATGTTCAATGATGAATAAGGTAATAGAGGTGTAACTGAATTTGAATCACGAGAAGTAACATTCTTAGGTAATGATTTTCCCAAGCAAAGCAAAATAGGTAAAGACCTATTGTTCTATGAGTTGCTTGATCAGAATGATTCTATTATGAAGAATCAAAATGAGGAACTTCAACCAAGTGGGAGCAATTCCACAAAAAGGTTCTCTATGATGACTGATCCGAGTGGGAGCAATCAGATCAATAATAAATTTGTTTATAATAAACCTGGTTTAAGATGAAGTAATCGAGGAATAATTCCCCGATGCCATTTTGAGATTGAAGGAGAAATTAATATGATTGTTTCGCAAGAGGAAGAAGAGCCAAGGAATGTAAATGAGGCTCTTACTGGCCCTACTAAAGAAGAATGGATGAAAGCAATGAATGAATAAATGGCTTCTTTAAGCTCCAATCAAGTATGGGACTTATTTGACCTCCCTAAAGGGCGTAAAGCAATTGGGAACAAGTGGGTTCTCAAAATAAAGTGAAAAACTGATGGCAGTATCAAAAGATATAAGGCACGCCTTGTAGCAAAAGAGTATACACAACAGGAGGAAATTTTTTCGCCTCTTGTGAAATTTGTTTCAACCCATCTTATTTTGGCTATAGTAGCCAGTATGGATCTTGAATTACATCAAATCGATGTAAAACTACTTTTCTCAATAGAGAATTAGATGAAAAAATCTATATGGAACAACCTGAAGGTTTCATCAACGTAGGTTAAGAAAATAAAGTGTGTAAGTTATTAAAATCAATTTATGGCCTTAAGTAGTCTTCAAGACAATGGTATATTCGTTTTCATAACGTAATCATTTTGTATGATTTTCAAATCATCAAAGACCATTATATGTATGTTAAGAGATCCAAAGATAAATTTGCGATTTTATCTTTATAGGTGGATGATATATTGATTGCTTGTAATGACTGTATGTTTCTTACACAAATTAAAGATTGGTTATCATCTGAATTTGAAATGAAAGACATGGGTGAAGCGATATACATTCTTGGAGTCAAGATTTCAAGAGATCGTTCGAAGAGATTGTTATCACTTTCATAAGCGATGTACATTCAAAGAATTATTAAATGGTTCTGTATGCAAGATTCCAAACCAATTGATAATCCGATTACTAAAAATTAAGGCCATAATAAGAGAAATTTTCCGTCACTGCCACAAGAACAGGAACAAATGAAGAATGTTCCCTACTCTAGTGCAGTTGGAAGTCTTATGTATGCAATGATGTATATAAGACCAAATATTTGTTACGTTGTTGGGATGGTGAGCAAATATCAATCAAATCTAGTCCAACCATAAAGTATATAGATGCAAAATGGGGAGGAGATTTAGATGAAAGAAAATCTATCTCAGGATATGTATTCTTACTAAATCATGGAGCAATATCATAGAAAAGTAAGAAACAATCTTGCATTGCATTATCCACAATGAAAGCTAAATTTATAGCGTTCTCAATTACAGTACAAGAGGTTGTGTGGTGGTTCATCAATTCTTAGTGCATTTAGGAGTCATTAAAAGCGAAATTAATCCAGTGACCATCAACTATGATAGTTAAGATGCAATCACTTATACTAAAGACCCCAAATTTCATTATAAGACAAAGCATATAAATACCAAGTATAATTATGTGAAAGATATAGTTACACGAGTAGAAATGAATATGAGATATATATCTACGCAAGATATGATAATAGACCCAATGGCAAAGCCAATTTCTAGAGATGTAAATATTGGGCATGTAAAGTCACTGGGCCTATGTAGATATTGACATGTACTAATAAACATTTCTCTGTGTATGTTCACTTATTATAATGTCATATTTAGGATATAATGTATGATGAAGATTATACATTGTATATCATTTGATTCATGAATATATGTGTTTTTTCATATATGGATTTTGGGATGAATCACAAGTATATAAGACAGATTATAGATTGGCCCTCTCACACGGGAAATCACCTCTAGTATAGCATACAATGTCTACTCTAGGACATTTAAGTCCTAGGATCAATTTGTTAATCGAGATGTCATATATACTTAACAGATATATGGCAATATGCTCTCGTCTTATACTGGTCACACCTGTTATTGAACAAATATGAGCACTGCAGAGTCTATTTTTTAATGAGATTAAACCCATCATGTGTGAGTGGGAGATAATGACTCATATGCACCTATGAAGGGTATTAGGGTTAATATCCTTAAAATAACTACCAAAGGGAGTTATATGAAGACCATATGCACAAAATATTATATAAATACATATATGTATGTTAACTTCTTCTAATGAAATATAAAGAAGAATAGAAATGAAGAACTTTACACTTGGTAACAAAAAGTTCTTTAACTGGTGGAATCACAACAAGAATCCAAGTATGTGATTCTTTGTTTTATATGTATATGAAATGATCCTGTTTAACATAATCTACATGATGATGTTTTAACATATTTAAGCAATTCTTCTTTCACTTTTCCAGTTTTTTTTTACAATTTACACCAAAGTTAAAATAGCCTCTTTATAGTTCATCAATTATACCTCTATTAGACCTGAATCATACTCCAATTCCTCATCAATAACCTCCCCTGTTCCAGTTGAAAATTATTCAATTGATAAATCAGAACTCATTGTCTTTCATGCATCAAAAATCAAACAAGAAACTATTACATTATTATGCATATAGTCTTAAATATTTCTCAATTCAAGCAAACTTATTTAACATCTTTCTTTAGCATAAATCCACCTTCATTATACTTTAAATCCATACCTAATTGATCCATGAATCAATCTATGCCCCAAAGTTTTCATCCACTAAGAGCAAGCATAGAAAACTTCCAAGTTCAATTAACATATTTCCAGCACATATCCCCACCAACATTACATATATTTCATTCAAATTCAAATATGAGTCACATACTTCTAAGCCTTCCATAAAGATCAAATTGTTGCTTACTTATTAGGCTAACAATTTAGCTCAAAACTCCAGATTATACTAGACCTCCAAGTAGGAAAAATCCATCACAAACTCAAGGTAAAGATAAGCTAGTTTCGGTAAAAACACAAGACAAAAAAAGGTTAGTTTCTTAGCTGTTTTGCGAGAGGTTAAGCTGTGAATTTCGTGTACTAATTTAGCTAGAATAAAAATTAGAATACAACGAAAAGTTTGAAGCAATTTTGGTGGAGAGAGGTGAGGGAAATAGTAGAAACATTGTTGTTAGAATTTGCTTCATCAACATACTAGCTAGGTGTCGTTAACTCACAAAGTCATATTTCTTAAAGCATGCTCACCATTTGTTCAACAATTATACTGCCACTAATCCACTCATTATGCAGCCATTTGTCTCCTACGAATCAATCCATATGTCACTCCAAGATTGGTCAACTTGTCACTTACTAATTGATCAAATTGTCATTTAATTACTAGTCCATTTGTCTCCAATTTACACTACAAGAAATTAATACAATCCGTAACATTTTATTGATGAAACATCATAGATTGTAAAGACCTTTTATGACATTTAAAAAACGTGACGAAAAGTTCAACTTTTTTGCAACATTTTTTTAAAATGTCAAAACTTTATAACACTTTTTGTGACATTTTTTTATTAAAACGCCACAAAATAAACACTGCAACGTTTTGCAGAATAAAAAGTCGCATATTGTTTAATTAATGACCTAAACAAATATAAGCAAAACACCGTAAAAGAGAGGGTGGTTCAGCGATTAAGTAGTCAAACCAGAGAAATGAGATTTTGATTTTCGGTGGCCAGGGAAAGTAGAGAAACAAGAAGAGAGAGAGATGGGGAAGAAAGCAAAAAGGGAAAGAAAGGACACTCTCTCAAGCAGCTCTCTTTCCCACGTCTCTAACGATTCCCTCTTCTTCATTGACAAATCCAAAGGTGTTTCCTTATAAAATTTAGAAAACTTGTCCCTTTTATGTATTAATTCTATATTATTATTGATAGATATCAAAACCTTCAATTATTCCAGTAGTAGAAGTTGAACCTCTTGGATGCTCATTTAATCCTTCTTTTGAACAAGTACTGTGATTGGTTCCTATCCGTTGGTTTTTTGCTTCAATGCCTTCTTCTTCTTTTTTTTTGTTTTAGATATAATTACAGTGGCACTCAACTCTTGTTTTTGATAATTATGAAATGAAAACCCAGTTTTCTCACCTGTATTTACTTTCTGGAGGTCACTTTGATTGAAAACTGGCAAGTGGCTCCTCTTCATTTTTGTTATTTTGGGTTGATTTTTGGTCCTTTGGGGATTTTGGGCGACATATTTAGTCCTGGGTGTTGTGATTTCTAAGGGATTGAAAGATAAAAGAGCTGCCTTCAATCAAATTATTGTGGAGTTTGGGATTTAGAGGACGGTTCATTGACTCTTTGGTATTCAGCTCTAGTAGATATAATACTGGTCTTGTTTGGAATTCTGGGAGAGCAAGAGGGTTTTATTGGGCTTTTTCTTTTCGATTTTGTTCTAAAGGTTTAAGTTTGAGTTTGCATTTCAAGTGTTGAAATTTGGTTTTCGAGAAATTCAGGGATTGTGGAATTCTCCTGGGGGATAGAAGTGTTGTCTGGATGTTTTATTTATGAGGGGTTTTGGTACTAAGAACAAGATCAAACTTTGATCTTTGACGAAGGTAGTTCTTTTTGTATTAGAAGGGTAGTTGATAGATGTGCTGATGATTACACATTGGGATTTTAAATGGATAAATCTCATGCTAGCTTGACTTCGGTGCCACCTTTCCTCACAAAGACTTACGAGATGGTGAATGATCCTTCTACAGATTCAATTGTGTCATAGAGTGGGCAATAAGAGCTTTACTGTTTGGAATCCAACAGACTTTGCAAGGGATTTGCTCCCAAGATTTTTCAAAACCCAGTTAGCTCTTTACTGTACCCATAGCCTTGGTACGATTTTCGCCTTTTGTTTTGGTCTACATTGCTCTGTTTTCAAGACTCTGTTTTGTGGCTGACCCAACCATTTCCTATAACTTCAAAGTCTCTTACATTACTGCATCTCCTCTTGGCGTTCCTCAGTAAGTTTGATTTCCAACCCCTTGTTTCTCATGTGTCCGTGTCTGTGTTTGTTTCCTACGTTTATTTCCTGTGTTTATTCGAGAGACTTGAGAAGATTTTTCATTTTTAGTTGGGAAGTTGTTGCTCTTTTGTGGGATTTGTTCTTCTGTTTAGCTTAATGATGCAAAAAGCTAGTTTGGGGCTCTTAGTGGGTAAATATGTGCTCTTCTTCTTTCTTTTTTCTTTTCTCGACTCGTTGGAGTTTTGTTGTAAAATGATCGTGTAATTTGTACTCTATTCTAACGATTGAGTGGAAAAAGGGTCTTCCCATTGTTGATCAAGAGTCTGCATGAAAAAGTTTAAGGGATTTAATTTATTTTGTCTTCTGTAACTCCTTCTTAGCAGTAAGTTCCGACCTTGATATAGAACGTAGTTGATGAAGTTTGGCGTTGGGTATCTCACGTTCTACCATTGTTTCAAGCATTTACCTTAACGTATTTCATTATATTTGTGATGGCAGGTTATAGCTATTGGTGGGAACTTTCCTGGTCCTCTTATTAACGCGACTACTAATTACAATGTTGTTGTTAATGTGCACAATGGACTGGATGAAAATTTTCTAATGACTTGGTAGGTTTTAACATGTCCCCTTTATTTTCTTTAAGTCTTGGTTCATTTATAAAATGTTTCTCAAGAAAAACAGCAATGGTTGGCTTCGACTTTTTCAGGCCTAGGATCCAAATGAGACGTAACTCGTGGCGAGATGGTGTTTTGGGAACAACTTATCCCATTCCTTCGAAGCAGAACTTCACCTACAATTTTCAAGTGAAAGACTAGATTAGGAGCTATTTTTGTGGTCCATCACTTAATCATTTTCAAGTGAAAGACCATATTGGGAGCTATTTTTATAGTCCATCGCTTAATCTGCAAAGTGTTTGGTGGCTTTGGTTCTTTCATTGTTAATAATTGAGAAATTATTGCAATCCCTTTTGCACAAGCAAATGGTGATTTTATCATTATGATTGGTGATTGGTATGCTCAAACGCATACAGTTGTGCAATACCAATATCATTATGATTGGTGTTGCTAAGTCGGAAGTCTAATTCATTTAATGAAGAATAAGTTTCAAACAATATCCAGTCCTTTAGTGAAGTTGTCATAGAGGGATCTCTTCTTCAATCATTTCACGACCGTTAGCACTTAGCATTTGATATACTACTACTTCTTCTCCCAAAATTACCCACAACATTTCTTCCTTATCTTATGTCTTACAAACTTGTATAGTGTCGAATGGATGTTCTTTCATCAAAGGACTCTTGGTAGTCAGATGATAGATGAACCTTCAGATTAATTAGTGCATTATGAAATGTTTGCGAATTGCAATTAGTGTATTATGATATGTTTGCGAATTACAATTAAATAATACATTGTCTACAAGTATGAAATTCTTGTGATACATGAATAATTATTAAAATTAATGATATACTAAAAAATCAAAGAATTATTAAATAAATAAAATTCATAAATAATACTGAATAGTTATTAAAAATAAGATTTAAAAATTGTATTTTAAAAGATAATTATTAAAATTATTAAATTATTAAATTAATATGATTTTTGGAACAATATAAAAATAATACAAATAATAATAAAAATGTTGTGGAAGACAATCCATGACGTTTTTTTTTAAATGTCGCAGAATGTTAGATAATCCTTGACGTTTTTCAAAAATGTCGCGGATTGTCCTAACTTTCAATGACGTTTTATAAACATCGTGGAATGTTAGTATTTTTCGTGACGTTTTACATAAAACGTCGCAAAAAATTTTTGCCAACACCATATTCCGTGTCATTTTTTATGACCTTTTTTAAAAAGTTACAGAATATATTCTGCGACGTTTTGAAAACGTCGCAAAATGCGTTATTTTCTTACAATGTTAGCTATGTTAATGTCACTCAATTTTAGGCTTAATCACCCTAATTTTTCTTGTATAAATTTATTATACCGCTTGGTATTTGTCTTAGTCCAAATGTACATTTTAATCCATTAATTTCTCAATCCATAACATTCAATTCCAATTTACTAATTGAAATCTAATCACACCAGAATTCAAGACATAACAAAGAACAATTTACATCATGATTACTTAACATTTTTCATACCTCGAGACACGTCAATTGAGTGCATATGCTCACTTGTAATGTGTAAAAATATCAATTCATATATGAATGTTAATGTTATGCATGTATATACAATACTTAATCTAGAGTTAAATCCTAAATATATACCGGAAAATAAGATATCACATAGGCTCATTTAGATTTGGTCTAATTTCTCCGCAGACTCTCTCAAAACCTTTTAGTGGTATCAGAGCAATCTTTAATTTAGTAATTTGATTAAATTGTTTGATTGTTATTGATCTTGAAAATTGAAATTGAAACCAAATTAGATTTGATTAATAATCTGAATAGTTCATATTAAAAATTTTTTTGAAAACAAGAAAACCTAAGCCCAGAAAGTGGCGAAACCTAAAGTCTAGAATTCTGTAATGCAATTTATTGTTTTTTTTAGGTATTGTTTTGCGGAATAAGCCTTGATTATTGGTTGAGTTGCCAACTGTTAGCGACTAGAATAAGCCTATACGACATGTGCAAATCTGGATTGTTGTGGATATTGCAAAAGGACTTGTATAGGTTTCTGAAGGATGTGTTTTAATTGTTGTGGATATTGCAGAAGGACTTGTATAGGTTTCTGAAGGATGTGTTTTACTTGTATAGGTTTCTGTCGAATGAGATATGAACGTGAAATTTGGGTTATTGTGGTTCTGAAAATTCAATATGCGTTTATTATGGAAAACGCATTTGTTGGTTGTGCGTTTGTTGGCCCATGTGTTGTCGCTGGGAGTCTATGGTTGCCGCCGGGAGTCCATGGTTGCCGCTGTAATCGGTAGTCACATAGAGCGTTGAAGGGCGACAGTTGTCACTGCGATGGTGACGGTCACTCCTTGCTGAGGCGACTGTCGCTCCAACCTAGGTCATAGGAATCAAAACACAGGCAAGGAGTGGCGGAGGAGACAACCGTAGAAGCCAAGAGGCACGACAGAGCAAAGCAATGTGATAACATGAAAAGTTTTCAGAAACCCTAATTTACAACAAAACAATGGGATGCGTGTCTTACATGCATCCCACGTCTCTGAAATGCATCTTTGGCAGACACTGCACGTGCTAGTCAACCATTGCACACTCCTCACATAAGGGTTCTGGCGCATGCACATGCCTCTCCTTTTATTTAATTTTAAAACTTCATTAAATTAGTTTAATTTAGATTAAATTGGTTTAGTTCAATATTATGAATACTATATCGGATTTCGTACCGAATTGAATTTTGATACGGTACTGTACTGGTACTGATTAATATCAGGTACCATTTCGGATAATTTTTTAAATTTATAAAATAGTCTCTAAAATTTTAAAAATTACAAAATAGTTTATTGTCATATTGTACAGTTGTTTGTTATTTAATTTATCTTTTTTATATCTTATTCATTTTAGTTTATATATATCTTTATTATATTTTAATTATTTTTATCTATAATAATTATCTATATATAATATATATATCTATATATAATAATTATCTAAATATAATAATTTTTGTAAAATA
>JANSVA010000007.1:35030356-35040862 GCA_025504915.1 Erythroxylum reticulatum | reverse complement strand
AAGAAAAATCTCCTCCAAACATTTCTTCTCCTTTCCCACCAAAGGATCTTGTTAACCAAGTTGTCCAAAAAGAACAAAAGGTAGATCAAATTGGTTAAGGATACAACAACTAGGAGAGGATAGATTGACAAAGCAAAGAATTCAAAAGCAAGAAGAAGGAGAGGATAGCACAACGAGGAGTTAAAGCTGTAGCGAAGGAGTCTGTAATAATATTTTACTTGTTTGTATTTATTATTATCCTTATATCATATCATGCATAGATTGGCATGATGATTTGGATATTTTGCTTCTGCTGCAATTTAGATTTCTAAAAAGTTTTGAAATCTACTGTTTCTCCAAATATGACATGTTTTCTTTTTCTGATCCAACACATAGTTCATTTATAAATATTTCTTAAATAAGAATGTGTATGTAACTATTTTTTACTTTTTCAGGAATTAATGTGTAAGGAATTGATAGATTCAATAGAACAAGGTCATCCGATGATAGTGGATGAAGTGTGCGACAAAGTCTTGGGCACTAGATCAGATTATGTTGTTGGTATGGGAATTGTGCCTCGACCACAAGAGAAAACTTCGGTCAGAAAAAGACTTCGAGACGAACTAGAGGAGGCGAAGAAGGTTAATTAGGGGTTATAGTCTCAACTCGATGAATTGAATAAAAAAGTTGAACAAATGTAGGATCGATTAACTACCGAAGTCGAACATTAAAAAAAGGTCTTATAACTTTTATATGCTACACATAATATTCATTTAAATTAGATGTATGTACTCATATTGATATATTAAACACTTATGACATATTATTTATATTAATTACTGTATTATGATAGGTTTGGAAATTGTAATTAAATAATAAATTGTCTATATGTATGAAATTGTTATTATACATGAATAATTATTAAAATTAATGATACACTAAAAAAATTGAAGAATTATTAAATAAATAAAATTCGTAAATAATATTGAATACTTATTAAATAAATAAAATTTTAAAAAAATTATTAAATTAAAATTATTTTCGAAAAATGAAACAAAATAAAAGAAAAATAATTATTAAAAATGAAAATTTATTAAGTTAAATTTTTTGAAAAAATGAAAAAATAATTATTAAAATTGAAAAATTATTAAATTAAAATTATTTTCAAAAAATGCAAAATAAAAAATAATTATTAAAATTGAAAATTATTAAATTAAAATTATTTTCGAAAAATAAAAAATAAAATAACTGTATTTGGGATGTTTGCTATTATAATCTGCGACGTTTATTTAACATTCTGCCACGTCTTTTAAAAGTCGCAGATTGTGAGTTTCTGCTATGTTTCTAAAAAAGTCACGAAATAGGTTACAATCAGCGACGTTTTCTTAAAATGTTGCAGAAAGACCAACCTTTCAGTGATGTTTTTAGAAACGTCGTGAAACATCAATGTTTTCCGTGACGTTTACATAAAACATCGCAAAAACCTTTTGTCAACACCACATTCCGAGACGTTTTTTAAAGCATCATAAATTGTATTCTGCGATGTTTTTGGACATTCTGTGATGTTTTAAAAACGTTACAAAAGGCTTTGTTTTCTTGTAGTGCTTCACCATGGTGCTCTCGACACATCCAGTCTCCTGTGTTACAATAACACAACTTAGGATCGTCATCTTGAACCTAGTATCCTCTTGTGCCTTCATCAATTACTCTATTTAATGCTGCAAAGCCTGAATTGCTTTGCCAACATCTCCTTCCAAGTGTTGTACCAAGTGACCTCTTCCTCCCCTCCAGCAATTGGGCCAATGAGTGCCTCAACTCTGTTGACATGCTCCATCAAATTGCTGCCTCCTGCCATCTTGAAATTATGGCTCTGATACCAGTTGTTACAAAAAATTTCTTAAGCATCGAACTTATCTACAAGTTGTGCCTACTCCTTTACACGAAAATCTTACTGAGATCCGTTTAAGCAAGACTTAGCCTTTCCCACATGATCATTGACCAACAATCTAGTTCTCAAACGCCTCACGACCCTTGCAGTGTTTAACTCTCACGCTTGCAAGAAAACAATAAAAGCATTAATAATGGCAACAATAGAAGCAATGAAGAGATATAAAAATAATGCTAAACCTTAATTACTTTCCTCAAAGTATATAAAGGAATGCTCTCTCACCTTTATGTGTAAGGAACAAGGCTTAAATGAGCTATATATAGGCATCAAGGCTTGGGGAACAAGTTAGAATACGAATAGAACTCTACTACCTATGATCACATCTTATCATATCATATTACATCATTATCCTGTCAGATAACATCTCCATATAAATAGGACTCTATCTGATAAGATCTATCTACATCCCACCTAATATGATAAAAGATTACATATGTTGTATCCCTATCCATGAAGATGTCCACCATCTTCAAATGATCCTCCTATGTGGTCTTTCTCCTTTAGAGCTAATGTTTATTCTCCATGATCTTATCTGCCACATCATCCAAGATCCTCATGATCTTTATCTGTTGATGATGAGTCGTCCAAGCCAAAGCCAGTTATAGCACACTGGTCTGATCCAATGTTTACCTATGTCAAGTCCATTAGCCATAGTCCATCCATTTGAGCACCCACTAAGTCTTTAGTTTATTAAGAACTTAGCCTTAGCTATGCCAGCTCATACACGATCCAAAACTCTACGAAAACTCGCACAATGCTTGATCTAATGTGCTAAGTCACCTTGGACCTTTCGCATGCCAGTGCTATGTGTATGATCCAGCTGACCTTTTACCCAAGGTCCATCTCCAACTAGCTATAAAGTGCCTTTATGTGCTAAGGGGTTAATAGTTAGCCTCCCTAAAATAATGTTAAATCTCTTTCATAAATGTATAATGATGTACCTCCCGAATGAGGGTCCTAATTTACCATGGAATCTAGGAATGATGATTAAACATATCCAAAATTACCTCAGAGTCAAGTTCCACTAACAATTAGGAATCTTCTAGTATCTCTGCACACAATTCTAAACCTTAGAGTAGAGCTTAAATCTTATCCTGGACACTTGTGATATCATTAAGGGCCAAATAATATATTAAAATAGGGTCACCTGTTGAATCTTAAATGTTCCATGCACCTCCTCTACCAAGTTTGCCTTTAGATGCTCCATTAGTGTTGAGCTTATAGAAACCAATTGGTAGAGGGATCCACTCAATAATATTTATAGTCATTGGCCTTATATATCCTCCTATTGCTATAACCAATTCTTGCGAATTATTCCCAGAGATTGATAGGGATAAAGTTTCTTGCAAGATAAAACCAACAACCTATATAATATCAAAAATATAAGGAGAAATATCAATCTTAGCCCCTTCAAACTTTACAAAACATCTTGTTTTCTAAATGACCTAATTGATCAAAGAAGGCAAAACTTTGAACAAAGTAAGTTGAGCAGTGTTGCCTCCTAATAACCACCAACACAAAACCATGTCTTTGTGCCTAGCATAAGGTCAAATAACTCTTAACAGCATTCTAAAAAAAATTCAAGGAATTCACCTACCCATATCCTTACCCTTATATGAGTGTAAAAGTGTTACATGCTCTTTTGGTGTGTCCTTACGTGAAAATTTTGCATATTTTTACCATAGGAACCATATCTTCTAGGTTTAGGTTATAAACCATACATATATACATGGAATTTCTTTTTAGCTTTAGATATTGAAGATGATACAAGAGCATTGAAGCTTCTATGCCTATAATTGGAGTCTATATGCTCATGTCATGAAATAGGCAATGGCTCAACAATATGCACATTATTTTTATTACAAAAAATTTTCTTATCATTAGATGATGTACTTCTATAAGTGTAATCAATTATATGCTTATCGTTTAAGGTTTTTTTGGGACCCAAGATGCATTGTATTTTTTCACCTACTAAATTGAAATTATAAAATTATTTTTTAAGGATGTTTATCTTTTTTTAATACCTCATTCTCGTACAATAAACATGCTTATTTTCATTGCCAACAACCATACTGTTAGATTATATAAGGTCATACATATAACATTTCAATTGCTCATCTCAATCAATATGCATCAAAGAGTTTTTGAACTTCTTTATACTTGGAAGATATTTTCTTCATTTATATGCTTATAGCCTCTAGGCATTCAACTAACTCATCATATGAAAGATTAATATCATAATTATTACTCTCATCATAAGAGATTTAGTGATGGAGTAACTTATTATTATTTGATATAAAGCGCAAACTTTACATAACAATTTTTTCTTCATGACTTTAATAAATAATAATGTCATCTTATTAAGCCTTTAAATGCTTTCTTCTTCTTATTTAATTACTTATCTATCTTAATCTTTAATAATTTCTAAAATTTCTTTGTGATTATATGTATATCATCCTCATCAGTCTCACTTATATAGGTCTTATATATAATTTTCCTCCTCCTTAGAGACTTTAAAAACCACACCTTTTTTCATTGAAGTAAGTTCATTTTCATGTAATTCATTCATCTACATCTCATAGGTTAGTGATTATATTAGATTTTCCAATATTATGGTTCTTAATTTTTATAATTTTGTTATTGTCTTTCTTATAGGCCATTTTCTGTGTTAAAGAGTGTTTATAATTGTCCAACCTCAATCATCTTCTTTGTAGTTTGCTATTTCCCATCTATCAAGATAAGTCGTTCAACTAAGTAATGTGTATAATGTGATCAATTTTGTGTTGTTCTTTGCAATTTTACCTATAACAATGATTGATGAGATTTTAGGCTGGGGTTTAATAGTCTACATATTTATCTTTGGGCATTGTTTAAATTGAAACATAAACACTTGAATTTGTATTTGAATAATTCAAACATATTATTAACATAATAAATTCATGTAATTTATAAGACAATTCTTTATATAATAAACTCCTATAATGGTATATATGCTGGAAACCCATGATGCAATCCCTATAAGGCTTATTGGTGAAATATTCAACGAGCCTAGGACACATAGCAAGAACTTGCTTTCTCTATTCATTTGGTGTAATAATGCCATGTACCATAGTGTTTGTTTAAAATCAAATTTTGTAAATAAACTTGTAGGTGAATCAATCAAACTTAGTATTAACATAAAAAATTAGGTAATTGACACGACAATTCTTTGTATAATAAACCCCTAGGATGGTATATAGGTTGGAACCCATTATGTAACTCCCATGAGGCTTATTGGTTAAAAATTCCACGAGCCTAGGAGTCACAACGAGAACTTGGTTTCTCGATTCATCTGGTGTAACAATGCCATGTACCATAGTGCTTATTTAAAATCAAACTTTATGAATGAACTTGTAGGTGATTAAATCAAACTTAGTATTAACATGAGAAATTCACATAATTGATAAGACAATTCTTTGTATAATAAACCCTTAGGATGGTATATAGGTTGGAAACCCGTGACATAACTCCCATAAGGCTTATCGGTGAAAAATTCCACGAGCTTAGAAGTCACAACGAGGACATACTTTCTCGATTCATTTGGTGTAAAAATATTACACACCATAGTGTTTTTTTAATTTCCACTAATTTTTTTTATTGTAAAGAAATTTCCACTGTTTTTATTTAAATATAAAGTTAGAAAAATAATATGTAGGTGTTTTTTTTTTTTTACTTCTTAATGTGTCTTCTTATAGAATATTAGTTGGCAAAATGCTTTATTTGTTTAATACTCACATATGTTGTCCATCAATTAAGTTAATATTGATAAGCCAAGTATAGTTCATTTGTAGGTTGCTTATATGATATTAACATATATTAAGGATAATAAAGATGAAAGCCTTATCTTTCCTTAAAAAATTCTTCTATGATTATAAGGTTCTTATGATTTAGAATATGGTGATTGTCCAATCACTAAGGTGGAACTGGTTGTGATTGAGTTATCTAATTGTGAAATCATGTCTAATTGATTGTAGTATTATATGTTACTACAATCACTTTTAAAATAACAGTTTTGAATAAATGAGTAATGTTGATAGATCTTGGACATATAGATGATTAACACCTAATGGTTGCATTAATCTTGAGTTTGTTGACAAAGTTAAAGCTTTTATTCACTATGCATATTCTCAACCTATATATATAGATGGTACAAAAATTAGATGTCTGTGTAATAAGTGCAAACATATTCTTTTTCTTCCTACTAATGAAGTGAATCTCCATTTGTTAAGAAAAAGGTTTGTTCCAAATTACTTTGAGTGGACACGACATAGGGAGTCATTAATTTGTAGCACTTCAAGGGCCAATGAAGTCAACTCGTCAATAAATATGGATAGGTTTAAAGGGGGGATTGGATTTATAAAAAATAATGTGGGTGCAACTGAAAATCTGTACATCCAAATGGTTTATGATGTAGTCGGTTATACATTTAAGGTAAATATAGAAAACCTTGAAGAAGAACTAACCTACATGCAAAATTTTTTTTAACGTACTAAATTAGTTGACTAAGAATTATGACCAAATTGTGAGACGATGACTCAATATCTTCACTTGCTCGAATATTAAAAATAAAGTCTAAAGGGCATATATTTTTATCGAAGTTTTGATAAAATTCTTCCTTAATATAATGAATCATTGCCTCCTGATCATACAAAGGTTGATAATTTTTATAATATAAAGAAACTTATTAGGGGTCTTGATTTGCTAGTTTAAAATTTTGATTGTTACAAATTAGGATATATGATGTTTTACAGAAATGATATAGACTTACAATAGTACAAATTTTGTGGTCAATCTAAGCTTAAACCTAGAAAGTGTACTATAAAATAAAAATTAGTACCTTAGAAGCAAATGTATTATTTCCCACTAATTTTAGGACTTCAAAGACTGTATACTTATGATGTTACTGCATCTTACATGAGATGGCATAATGAACATGAACAGGAAGATGGAATAATGAGTCATTCATTAGATGCACTCACATGTAAAGATTTCAATAACACTCATTCTAAGTTTGTAGTGGAAAGTCGAATTGTTAAGTTGGGATTGTCGATAGATGAATTTCAACCTTTTGGTCAATCTGACAAATGATATTCATCATGTCTAATCATAATTACTTCTTATATTTTTCCACCATAGATGTGTATGAATGAGGCATATATGTTCTTGACGATGATTGTGCCAAGGCCTAGGAATCCAAGGAATAAAATTTAGGTATTCTTACAACCATTGGTATCTGAATTGCATCATCTTTAGGAATCTGGTATGGAGACATATGATGTCTCTTAAAAAAATTATTATTGAGAGCAGCTTTGATATGGACTATTAATGATTTCCTTGCATATGTTGTGTTGTTTGGATGGAGCACAGCATGGAAAATTGCTTATTCTTACTGTGCTAATGATTCTCATGCTTTTTATCTTCCTAATAGGGCCAAAACATCTTGTTTTGAGAACCATAGGAAATTTCTTCCTCTAGATCATCCATTTAGATGTAATAAAAAAATTCATTAAGAATAGGATGGTACAAAAACTTCCTCCCCCTTACAACGCTATTAAAGAGATATTGCAGGAGATTGATGAATTATGGTTAGTGAAAGTTATAGAACTTAAAGCTAAAGAAATGAGCAAAAGCATTAGTAAAAACTTTAGTCAGAGAAACAAAGTATCTTTTGGGATTTGTCATATTGGAAAAGTAATTTAATACGTCATAATCTAGATGTGATGCATATTGAAAAAATATTTCTGATAATTCTTTCAACACCATAATGAACATTGAAGGGAGGATAAAGGATAATGCAAAATCACTAGCTAATTTGAAACTTTTTTTAGAAGGAATGAGTTAGATAAAGATCTTCGCACGGGTAAATATCCAAAAGGATTTTAACATTGGATAAAAGACAAAAGGAATTTTTTGTGAATAGTTGAGAAGTCTAAAATTTCTTGAGGGTTATGTTTTAAGCTTGGCAAGGTGAGTGGATATGAGAAAATACAAATTATTTGGGATGAAAAGTCATGTGTTTACGAAAAGGTTATTTCCAATTGCATTTCTAGACTTACAAATTATTTGGGATGAAAATTCATGATTGTCATGTGTTTCTTTAAAGGCTATTTCCAATTGCATTTCTAGAGTTATTACCGAACAATGTTTAGGAAATTAAAACAAAATTAAGTTTGTTTTCTAAAAACTTAACATCATCTGAAATAAAGTTGGCTGAAATGGAAAAAATAGAAAGGAAATTCCAGGTATCTTGTGTAAATTGGAAGGATTTTTTCTCCAAGCTTCTTTAATTGTTGGGCTTCATCTGTTGTTGACTGCACACCTTCTGAGTTAACTAAGATTTACTTACATTTTTCTCCACACTTAACAAATTTATCAAAACAATTCATACATTTGTAAGATTATTATTATTTGATTGTCATCAAAATTCTTAGAAGTGAAGTCCTCTTCACTTAACAAGGTTGTTACTTACGCTATCTCTAACCACATCTTTGCTCAATCATCTTTATTGGGTACACATCCCTTTCATTTCAATCACAAAGTAACATTTTCCTATTCAAACTCAAAATTCAAATTCATTATCAATTCCTCATTAAGATTCGCAATTTTTGAATCCTTAATTTGGGCTTTGTTAATCTTTTCTTGTGGGACTAATCTTAAATTTCAATAGCTAATAGTACTTTGATTTGACCAAAATTCAACTCGACATTCTGTGCTCTTTATTGCACTTGGTTTGGTAACCTCAATATCTAAATTTGCGCTATTTTGTTTATGAAATTTCTATTCAATACATTAGATTATAACACTAGCTTTATTAGGAAATACTCATTTGTACATCAAAATATTCCAATAACTCTATTCATTGTCTCAATCTTGTATTTAATTCTTTCAAACTCAATAATTGGCTCAATTTTAAATGATCAATACATTCCCAAAATGTCTCTACACATTTAATGTCTCCAAGCTCTCAAAGAAATTACTATTACAACAATTTTAAACCACGTATCAAAATCAACTCACAAGACTGTAATTGTCTCTGTGCATACAAAATCAATTTTTACTATTACAACAGATTGTATCTTAATCTCCGATGTGAAACTTCATTATATACTGCATAATCTCCAAATCCAAATGGCATAATTAACATTGAGGTTATAGCTTCTCCATATTCTTTTTACATTCATCATTCATACGGTTTACACCTTTTTCCTCAAACATTTTTTTCATTCGATTTCCTCTTATTTCACATGAACTTATTATAATGTTTGTTTATGCATACTAGTTTCTCCACACCTTTCAATTTATTTGCAACTATAACTTCCTGTGTTGGTAACACATTCATCAGATATAATTTGTATCTTCCGAACATATTTATATAAACTATTGCGTGGACCTAAGTTCTCCTTACATTAGCAATAGTGTCACCTCGACTTCAAAAATTCGCTCACATAGTTGGAAACTTTACTTCAAACAAATGCATACACTCTCAGTAGCATATTCTACCTCTAATATTCACTTTTGATTCTTTATATATTCATTTCTGATTTGTTCCTTTATTGATCATTCTTAATTTGAATCATCTAATCAACTCAACATAATTCAGGGAGATTTCTTCTTTGAAAGAAGATTTCTTGCTACAATCATTGACACTGTTCATGAAATCCTTATCAATCAACTATTTTCCATAATTAACTATCAGTCATTCTTAGTACCTCAAGAAGATCAATTTCAACTATTCATGATGTCTCAATAAGATCAATTTATATCATAACTTACATAATTAGAACATCCCTTGTAATAAGGCTTAATGAGGCATCAAACAATTTCATTTACTCTAATTCCTTGGTATATATCATCAAAATCATTATATCTTATCTAGGGATGTATTTATGACAATTCACCAATTAGTAGCTTATGCTAAGGATACCTTAATCTTATTTAATTCCAAACAACACTTCTCCTTTTGTGCTTGTCCTCGATTGTGGGGATTAAGCCATGATCATGTCCTTCTTTTTTCTCCTCGAATTCATCATATAAATAATAACATCATTAACAATCTCAATTCATTCCCAATTGATCACTTTAAGCATTTTCATGCCTTACTCTAACTCATCTTAGACTTTGAACTATAGAAACTATGACCGACCAATATTCAAATAGTCATAGATTGCTTCTTATATTATCTCTACACATATAATACATATATGCTCAATATTCTCACTTTTCATGGTGATCCATTACCAGATGTATACTCACAATGGCAATTCAACTTAACCTTATCAACTTTTTCATATATCATTATCATCATCTCACCTTTGAATTACCATATATCATCATACATACATATGTTCACAATTAATTTGGAATCATAGATACATAGTTATTGTAACATTCCATCACCGATGGGAAGGGTAAAATAGTAAATTGGAACGGGTTATGAGTGTGTAAACTTATCTCAGCATGTTTATGCATAATATGGCCTCCATATATACATGAATAGAAATTTTTGCACATGCACATGACTGTACATGCATTCATGACAT
>JANSVA010000007.1:34998401-35009083 GCA_025504915.1 Erythroxylum reticulatum | reverse complement strand
GAATCAAGTATAAAATGTACTGTCTACTCGTAAGGTGCCAATAAATTTGACTGCTAAACCAATCACAGATTTAGCGGAGACCAGCCAACGAAATTTGAGATAAGCTCAACGTTACCTCATTGCTTGTGTCTGCGTCCCTGATATATAGGTGACTTTGCTTTGATCCCAGTTCATTGGCAAGAAGCTCCGGCGACACTAAGTTCCCGCTAAATCTGATTCCGGAGTTATTGAGTTTTGTTCCCTGTAAGATTCTTGATGTGGAGTTATCAGGAATGTTCTTGACTTGCTTTGTTAGATTGGTTACAATTGCATGTGCTCTTATCTGATTCTCTACAAAGGAATCCAATGTTTTCTTTTGCCTGAATCAGTTACTTGTGCTTGTTTCTTGGAAAGTTGTGCGCAAAGAAAATCAAAGCTCGGAAATTTCACGTTTTTCTGGATGGCATTTCTGGGTTTGCCTGCTTTTTAAAATTGTCGTGTTAAAGTTCTGTTCTTTTTTCGTTTTTGTTTTGAGATCGCTAGTTTGCTATTTGTTCTGGTTAAGACTTTGAACAGTTTCTTTTAGGGATGTTGATGAGAGAGATGAGATTAAAGGAACCATGAAAAAGGTAACGAGCAGGGTTGGTAAGTATGAGCTGGGTCGTACCGTTGGCCAAGGGACCTTTTCCAAGGTTAAGTTTGCCCAAAACACTGAGACAGGAGAGGACGTGGCCATCAAAATTCTGGCTAAAACCACCATTCTCAAGCACAAAATGGTTGATCAGGTAAGTACATGATGCATTTATAAATACGTATGAGTTTGATGATGTCTAATGTAAATGAAACTTGTTCATTTAAGTAACTTTAGGCATATATGTGCAACTCCGAGCATGAAATGCCTGTGCTGTGGTCAAGGGATGGTTTATGCACATGTGAGAGAGTTCATGGATGGAATTCTTGTTTGTAACTGATTTACGTATGGTTGTGTTTCATGATACATTATCAACATATATATCGAGAGAGCAATAGATGCGCTGACTGGCTTGCTGACTATGTTGGTTACTTTGATGTAGGAGTCACTTATTTTGATACTACACCCATTGGGTGCCATCTTCTCCTTTTAGAGGATATGTCGCGAATTTGTTTCCCTAAACTAGATGTGTAATGTGTTTTGTTAGTTTTCCTTTTAATAAAAAAAATATTGTTCTTCAAATCATAGCTCTATATGCAGATAGAATTCAAAGTTCTTTTTGTTTGGTAGGCTTGAAAGGATATGATTTGTTCTGAACAAAAAGCTTTTTTGGGTTTGGTTCATGTTTTCTTCCTCTCCGAATGACATGGCCAACTCTTGTTTCCCAGATTAAAAGAGAGATATCCATCATGAAGATTGTCCGACATCCTAACATAGTGAGACTTCACGAGGTATTCTTTCACTATTTATCATGCATCTTGTGACTTTTAACGATTCAATTTGGCTAGTGCTTTGTGTTTTTTGTTCCTCAAGTAATCATATTGATTATTGACATGTATCTTTACTCCTTTTATCCTGGTTGGATTTCTAGGTTTTGTCAAGCAAGACGAAGGTATATATTGTCCTCGAGTTTGTTACTGGAGGAGAATTGTTTGATAGAATTGTAAGTTTCTAGTATCTTTTGCTTCATCCTAGCTTTTTCATGGAATTGAAAGTTAAAGCTTCATCCTCAAGATATTGTTATTCATGCTCCAAAGTTGCTTGTCCTTATTCAGTCGTAGCAGACATTTATCTCAACTTGGCTGAATATACAGGTCCAGGGAAGATTGCCAGAAAATGAAGCAAGGAGGTATTTTCAGCAGCTTATAGATGCAGTTTCACATTGTCATAGTAAGGGTGTGTACCACAGAGACCTGAAGGTAAACCCTTATGTTTAACACTTGACTTCTTTGATTACACGATCTCATGCTTTGATCATGACTTTATCCTTTCCTTATGTAGCCTGAAAACCTTCTACTAGATTCTAATGAAAATCTGAAGGTTTCTGATTTTGGACTGAGTGCACTACCCCAACAGGTAAGAATGTGTTCTCCCGTTTACCTTAGTTGACATCAAATATCACACATATATGTACATACAATTCCTAGATATGTATGTGCATGTTTTACTTGTTATCTGTGCCTCCTCCATCTTCCTCTCTCCCTTCCTCTCTCCCCCTTTGTCTCTTGGTTTTTCTGTTTGTTTGAAGTGTTTGCTTCTATTTCATGCGCAGGGGGTTGGACTCCTTCATACCACTTGTGGAACCCCAAATTATGTTGCACCTGAGGTACAATCTTAGCAAATGGAAACATTATGATCTGAATTTCTCTTACCTAACTTTTTCTGATGTATGTAGAATGTAGGCTTTGGATTTAGTGTGTTAGCCTAAGCATGTCAAATTTGGCAACTTTCTTGCATAGTTTTTCTTTACGTTATTAATATGGTCCGACTTTTTAAATGAGGAGTGTTTCTCAGGTTCTTGGCCACCAAGGTTATGATGGTGCGGCTGCTGATGTATGGTCATGTGGTGTTATCCTTTATGTTCTAATGGCTGGATATCTTCCCTTTGAGGAGACAGACCTCCCAACTTTGTACCAAAAGGTTCTTTTCTTAAAGTGATACGTTACAGGTTTACTTTTTGAACTTACAATATTGTGAGCAATACACTAATGTACTTCCTCATTCTTATACTACGACATTTAGACTTCTGCTTATTATCTCAAGTAGTTAACTTTTCCCATTATGTAGCCTCTCTTTTATGGGTATTTAGGTAGGGCACTATATCTCTTACCTCTCCATTTGGTCCTTTTTTTGGTGCTAATGCCCTTTCCTCATCTAAAATACACATAGAGTTTTTGGATTTCATTTTCAGTTGAAAGCATGCCAGGTGCCCCTGTAATGTTTCATGATGGAAGAGGGGTGACAAAGACCTTCCTCTTTCCTTTGCCAATTTCACAAGGGACTTTTTCTTATTGGGTTAAATTTCTATGCCGTAGGAATTTATAATCTCGCCAGTATGTTTTGGAATACATAATGTTCTTTTTGTTGGTTGACTTATGGTTTGGAATACGTAATGTTCTTTTTGTTGGTTGACTTCCAGATAAATGCTTCACAGTATGCTTGTCCATTTTGGTTTTCCCCTGGGGCAAAGGCATTGATAGATAAGATACTTGACCCCAATCCAAAAACAGTGAGTACTCTCATTCACCTCATTGTTGGGTGTTTTAGAATTGATTTCTGATTCGGAACTTACCATAGTTCCATATTGTACTTTTTCATTGGCCTGAATCAAACATTAGTGGCAACTGATTTTAGACCCTGTATTTGGTTATATTTTGTGCAATTGATTAAAGGTTTTGCAGACAGTCATGAAATACGTTAGTTCATATTTGATCGAGGTCCTGTTATGTTGAAAATTGAAATCTAATCATAAAATCAGACTATGTAGCTGAATTTGCCACTCTGTGGTTTTATGTAGGACAGTACTGGAGGTAGTTTCTAGCTTAGCGATTTTAGCCATATCATTATGCATTTGCTTCGTACTTATAAATATAATAACATAACTTGCTTATGCTCTTCTAAAATTGTTTCACCTTTAATGCAGCGGATAAAAATTGAAAGAATCAAAAGAGATAGCTGGTTTTGTAAAAATTATGTGCATGCCAGACATAATGAGGAAAACGAAGTCAACTTGGACGATGTTCGTGCTGTTTTTGATGACATTGAGGTGGGCTATTCATGCCATTGTTACGGTCTCTAACACTGAAGTTGACATTGGTGATTAACTCATGGGTCTGCTGATCTATGAATGCCTTTCCTTTTAAGTTTTAACTTGTTCTTGACCGTCAAAACATTGAACTACCTCTTCTCTGATTTGCATTCTTTTGAACTCGGATCCATTTTTTACCTGGTAATTATTTCCCATGCAGGAACGATATGTGGATGAGCACTTGAAAGCTAGTGAAGGAGGTCCTTTAATAATGAATGCATTTGAAATGATTACCCTATCCCAGGGGTTGAATCTGTCTGCATTATTTGACAGAAGACAGGTATTGAGGCAATGGCAAACTGTCGATACCTTGTACTGTCTTTCCCTCCCATCCTCTCCCTTCTCTTTTCTTGATTATTTTTCCTATACCTTTTATGATTGGTTAATTTCCTTGGCAAGATTCAGTTGTATCGTGTGAGATATGCCGTTATGTTGCCTGATTACATTCTTGTGCTCTTGCAGAACTATGTTAAACGACAAACACGTTTTGTATCCCGTAAACCAGCAAAAGAGATCCTTTCAACAATTGAAGCTGTTGCAGAATCGATGAGTCTGAAGGTTCATACCAGAAATTACAAGGTGTGGTTCTGAATTAACTAATAATCTAATAACTTTAGTTTACTGCCCATGTACTTGCAGATACAATCATTTTGCTCAACCCACATTTAGATATCTACAAAGATCACCCAGTTGGATGCATGGACGAAACAATATCGTCATTCTGGTTTTTCTGAAACAACTAAACGTAAAGATGAAGATCATTTTGGTGTTACTTGTGTAATCTTAATATTGGATACCATTAGGATTACAACTAGAACAATGGACGAGGGATTTATGTTTGAATGAGGAAATACAGACTAGGACAAAGAGAAAGTAACTACATTTGTTGGTGCAACTACTGACAGCTTCTCATGAATCAGTGTTCATGCTATCCTGCAGCATATGAGATACAGAGTGAATCGTTTTATTGGTATTTTCACATCTTCTCTATTGTCTTTAAAATGATCTTATTTCTGCAGACAAGACTGGAAGGAAAATCCGCAAACAAGGCTGTGCGGTTTGCTGTTGTCCTGGAGGTAACTTCCTAAGGAAGATCTATGCTTTAATGTCTTTCATTCTCTTGCTGTGAACAGCGTAATCCTAAAGTATGCAACCAACCCTGGCTTCAGGTTTAGTATTACTAATTACTTTCCTCCTCTGAAATGGATAGATCTTTGAAGTTGCACCATCGCTTTTCATGATAGATGTCCGAAAAGCTGCAGGGGATACTCTAGAATATCATAAGGTAGCTTCAGCAAAGTCTCGAACTTCAGAGTTTGCAATCGTCTAGGAAGGCTTTATTTTTCTCTGAATACTCAATTTGGCTATTTGATCACACCTACTTGTGTACTAATTATTAGTCAATACTCTCCTGATGTGAAATTTGGGATCACTAAGGATTTATTCAATTTGCGTATTTTTTGATTTGTTAAGTGACTGGTACAAGATCCTTTCTGCACTTTTGGTTTACATGTTTCTCGTTGGTGACACCTATTAACATCAAGAATCATTTCATGGACTTTCCTTCTGCAGTTCTACAAGGATTTCTGTGCTAAACTTGAAAATATAATCTGGATACCAAAAGAAGGTGCAAGGTCAAGCCTTTTCAATGGGATGAATTGCTGATCTATCTTTATGAGTGTGAAGCAGATTTCTTAGCCAAAAAGCATATCAATGGATGAGTACAATGGTGTATGGCGCGTGTCCTAAGAAGTTAATTGTATGTAGAGCGGATCAGACTATGACGATCGGCATATCATAGTATTGTATATCACGTACCAAGATCCCGGCTTTGTATATGTGAATGCTTATGTAGGATATGTTTTTGTATATATATTCTCTTATTTTTGTCCGAAATAGTCATATTCACGTAAGATGCTAGCCAGATTCGAATTGGGAAAGTCCAACAAATGGGTTTCGACTTTTTCAGGCATTCCTGAATCTCAAATGGTATTTAGCCTTAAGAGTTCATTCATCTAAAGCTAATCAAGGTTGACTTCGGACTTAGACCGACCAAATTTTTGTAGACTCGAGCTCCCAACCAACCCGACCCATTTTCATCTGTAATCTATACTTACCAAAAGGGAAAAGGTAGCATTTGGGGTAAGATCCAATCCTGGAGAAAAATGGATTGATCTTTATCCTTCTTCAAATCACTGCCATGGATTATCAGTATTTGAATATGGTAGTTGTTAATTCTACTGATGCATGTTAGTTTATGAATTTGCAAAGGAATCTGTACTATAACTATTAACATTACATCGTGAAGTAGTCTTGTTTATAGTTTCTCAATATCAGATAAACTAAAACAGGAAACGTAAGATGGAACCTCCATACTAGTCCATTAAAGAAGCAGAATTATTAGAAATCAACGAATACCCTTCAATGTGATCACTGTAGTAGCGTCAGTATTGGAAAAAGTCAAAAAGTTGACGAAGGAATGTTCCCAAAAGTTTGATATCGATAACGAGAATCATTAACATCTACAAGCTGGACTCAACATTTGTATCTGATTCTAATATAGATGCAAACCTACTTAAAGTTTCCACATCGGGAGGCTCTAGAGAGACCAGCTTAGAGTAGGAAGCTTCTCTCTTGTGCAGTGAACCTTTTAAACTCTTCCAGGAACTCGAGCTTTTAGTGGAGAGAAGGCGAAGAAAAATGAGTTTACAGGCATTAACTTTGAACAGGTTGCAGAAATAAATATTGAATCTGCTGACAGAAGGATACGAATAGAAACTGACTTGTTGGGTTTTGGAAATGGGAGGTAGGGTGACATATCAGGATGTTTTAAGGCTGAAAGCACTTATTTCCTCATCTGCACCTCCCTGAGAGCAGGTCGAAGCTTTCGTCTGTTGCTCTAGGACCGTACGTACGGTGGGAAGGAGCGACTAGAGCTGCCACGCAAGGTCGGCAACTCAAACATCTGTTCACACACTGACGAGGTTTTCAACCCAACAAGGGCAGCACCATTTTCCTTTGGTTCACAATTTCATTTCTGGCAATCCAACTGCCGCAAAAAGAACCGAGAGAAGCCACTCTCTTTGTTTTTTTGATGCTGTACTTTTAACACTGCAATTTCCCCACTGAAAGTGCAGGTGAAAATTAATACTTTACAGGCATTCTTGTCAGTAATGAGTTAATCCTTATTCCCAAGCTCTTTTTCTCTGTTCATTTCAAGGTCTGGCTGTTCAGGGCCTGATAACTTCACTTCTTTTGTATTTGAGATCACAAACCCTGAATCGCTTATGCAGGGTTTGCTTGTAAGCAACCTTACCACTTGTGCTTCCCAGTTGCAGCTCATTACATTGCCAATAAACCTGTTGCTATTGATTTGCAATTTTTTGAACTTTTTTGGTCATTGTAAGGTTACTAAAACCAAACCAGCTACTACAGGAGCTTGATCTAGACAGAAGATTGTTTTCCTTGAAAGAATCAAAATAGAATATGGGAACCTGATCACGATTCCTCTGAAGATTTTGTATGTATTATTGAATGGGAAGGTAGGTCAGGTGGACTTTTTGAAGAACATGGGGCATTCACATAATTTTCGACCTATTACGGATCTATTTCATTATCATCTTGATCACTAAGAAACCAAGCCCTTGGAAGCTGATCACTCAATCCGCAGTTTCAAGCCCCTACTTAATACTGTAACACGAGACTTGAATAACATTTTGTACCAGGCATTGGCATTGCTACAGGCAAGAAACAGAAGTCCAGTAGGCCCTCCTAAATGGATTTCAAGTGTTGATTGCTCCAGTACATAGATTTGGTTTTTACACTGAAATTTGAAGGGGAAGAGAAAATGATTGCAATTTTGAGAGAGATGTAGATGTGAAATCAATAGCAATATCACAACAACCAAGTAGAAAATTTTGACCATTGTGTCTGTCTCTCTTTTTAATTTTTCATATTTTCTGTCTAATTTCCAACTATTTACAGAATCCTGGAGCATAAAAATGAGGAGTTTTTGACAAAGTAGGGTCGAAGCAGTTGTTCCAATTCAGTTCTTCAATCATACAAGCCTTCATGCTCCCATATGTCCACCAGAAAATCAACCATATCCTGTCAGACAAAATCCAAATCAACATTTCGGTTATTTTCCTAACATGCTGGATTTGAGAAAAAGAAGAAAATGAAAGAAAGGAAGGAATTCGTAGCTAATGTAACCGGTATATGGACACATACAGGGAGAGGGATAGGCTGGGGAAAAGGATTTTTTGTCCCAAGTAAGCTTTCATAGGATGTATTCCAGCTGTAAACATTAGAGTGAAAGGCAAGAATGAACAAAATTTAGAAAGAAGAATAACAAAATGATCTATTACAACTGCTCGTGCCAGTGAATTTGTAGAACCATGGATTATTTGTGAGGTAGATCAGGATTTTAATGAACTTCAGATAGAATGAAGACCACCTTAATCCATGCTCCCATCTTTTCTGAGTTTGATCTTTCTTCGGCATGTCAGTTCCAATCCATTGAAGTCTTGTTTGATTCCAGAGAAGAAGACCTTCAAGTAGCAAACAGGAATATCATCATGTCATCTTATTGAATATTTTGAATGATGATATTCATGCAAAAACTCAAACCACAAAAGGATGGCCAAAATGTATCTACTAGCAGCCTAACGTATTCTGCATAGAATACAAAATACTCCGAGATCTCACCATGATTTACAAAGTCAGAATTGCTACTCGTACCACCAATTCCAGTAGTGGGATTTTGGTTTGATAAACTGGTTGATGAGATGCTCCTTTGAGATTGAATAGCACTGTTGTCCAAATCACAAGTGCTGGAACTCCAAAAGTCATCAGATATACTAGGTTTCTTTACAGTTCGCCCTTGTATCCGCAATCCCTTTGAAGGCTCATCCACAGCAATAATTGGTGTGGGTTTCGAGCAGCAACCAAAACAGCCACTGCTCTGTTGCAAACCAGGTTAAACCACATAATAGATATGCACCACATAAAAATAACAAATACTGAATGAGACCATGGATATAGGATTTAACATTGATAATGCTTAACTTTAACTGGAACTTTCACTTACATTGAGTTTCAACATTAAAAAATTTGTCTTTTGGTTTCGGTATTAAGACCTATTAAGTAACAAAATTCAAGTCTTTGAAAGACTTCCATAAGCTAATCCATATCAAGTATAGCTTGGAATCTATCCCAAGTCACTCTAGATCGCAAGTACAAGACTTTGCAGGCTTTAGCTAGGCCAAGGACAGCAGTTTTAGTTCGTTCGATGGCTCCAACGGAGTCGAAACTTTTCTTTGATTCTGTTAGTCTGAGATACTCTTATGACAAACACGCACAAACCATATTTTTTATTGGGAAAAGAAAGCATTTAAGAACATAAAGGAACCGAGAAGGCCAAGTTTGAATCTAGACCAAATCTTTCATCAAATGGTCTTGCTCAGAATAGTAAGAACCCTAGATAAATCTTATCTCACTCCAACCTCAGCTTCTAAATAACGCCGCATTTGTAATAAGACACTCCTTACTATAAATCCAGCAGTCAAACCCCATGCTTTCCAGACATCACAAGATATTCCTACGAGCAAAACATGTCCAACCCATTACTGCACACAACTGTTCGCTTCCAAGAAGACATTTTTCACGCTGTCACAAACAACTTGAAAGCAACAAGACCCAAATATGATGCAAACAAGAAAAGTAGGAGATTGGAAAGGAAATTAGATAAGAGACTTACCCCATACAAGCAAGAAACTGGTCGATCCAGGCAGAAACGGAGCTGCACAGAGCCACCATTTAAAATTTAAATCACAAGACGTATTATAAGAAAATCAACAACATCCCAAGAAAAAAGATTTCCATTTTTTTTTTTTTTTTTTTGGCCAGAGACAGATAGGAAAGTTGCAAGCTTTCTTGTTTCAAATTATGCAACTTGGGCTTGGTGGGTAGGTGGGTGGCTGAGACATAATTATGTGTGTGATTAGTGAATGATAAGAAGAGAGTGAGAGAAAAGTTGAGACTGAACAGGTTATGGTGGAGCTGGTGGTGGTTGCGGTAGATGGTGGCGGTGGTTTGTGGATGATATTTGGCGTTGAACGCTTTCACACGTTTTACTTTATGATTTATTGCGGAATGGAATCGGTTGAAATGAAACATTATTTTCTCGTCCGAAAAACAGAGTTTGTAATAGAATAAAATGGATGAGATAAAAAGGAGAGATTATATTGCATTTTAAATAATAAAAATGAGACTTTTAATTTAGAAAATTTAGAATAAAATATAAAATAATAATTACTACCTCCTGCCTTTATTGTTAAATATTCTTAAATTATTCAAGAACTTCTTCTTTTCAAGTAATATTATATTTTTGAAAAACTCCAAGCCTTCCTGTGTAAATGATTGAATTTTCATATTTTTGTCTCAATTTAAAGAATATTATATCACTATTTACCTTTTAAGATTACCGTAGTACACCCCATTTTTCCTCTCTCTTTATGCCAAAAGGAAAAGCAAAATGTGTTTCTTGATGATTTGTTGCTTTTTATGCACCAACAAGAGCAATTATGTTAAGATTGACCACGCATTATCCAATAAAATAATGATCATTGATGAAAGTTTGATGCTTTCTAGCAGATATAAAGCAATTAAAGGTCGCACCTAAAAGCTCTTTCCCAAGTACCAATAGTTCTTTTGCTTTTAGTAATTTATAGCAGAAGATAAAAAAGACATGGGTCCCAATTTCAGGAACATGTTTTATATCCCTGCCAAGGCCAGAAAGCTTGATCATGGCACCTGGTTGCTGAAATCCATGTCCCTGAACCAGTTGTAATGTAGCCCTTTTTCTTTCATCAAGCAATCAAGAAGACAGTAAGAACATTAAGAACAAGAAAATGTCAGTTCCAT
>JANSVA010000007.1:34971600-34994000 GCA_025504915.1 Erythroxylum reticulatum | reverse complement strand
TTTAAAAACATAAGTAAGTCATATGGAATACATGTTCAATGAAACATTCCAACTAGGCTACAATTTGGGGCCTTACATATATAACTATATTTCTTTTTTTAAAATAAATTATCAAGTATTAAACTAGTTTCTTAGGTAAGAAAATATTCATAATATTTTATTAATTCAAAACTTGGAAAACAAAAATACCCAATATTTTAAAAATAGTGACTACAAATCCTTTTCTTATATAAAAGTTATTAAAGTAATATTAAGTATGGATGATAATTTAAATTTGATTTAGTCTAAAATTGACAAATTAGATTCAATTTTGAATTAGGCTAAGACTCTTTGCTCTAATTCGAAAGGCCTCATCTGACGTGTTACCAAACAGTAATTATAAAATTAGTGTTAACATTTGAATGGTAATGGGGTACTAAGAATAGGCATATAATAAAATGATTAACGTCACTAATCCTTATCCAGGAGGCCAAATTAGGGTAAGAAAGTCCACTAAGCCATCCAACTCCAACCACCTAGAAAAAAGCAGAAATGTGGTCATTCCTACGCTTTGCTTTACAATAATTAAGTATTTAGTTAAGTTGTGGAGGGCAGGTGACAAGGCATGTCGTCATTTGGTTGCTTTTGTTAATCAAAAGTATTATGTCTTTTTTAATATATTTGAATTGATATTCATAAATTTAAGTACAATTTAACCCTTAATTAATTATTTTTTAAGTTGAAATAAATAGTAATCACAACTCAAACTTTTATTTTTTAAATATAATTTAAGAAAAAAATTAAAAAACACCAAAATCTCATCGATATTTGTGTTTATAGTGATAAATGCTTGTAATAAGGATGTTCCTAAATTTATCCCAACTTGCTTCCTTTTGTAACGCAAGTGATTAGGTCAGTCACAAGGAGAATCTAGGAACCGTGACATTTGCCTGCGTCATGTACTTTTCTTTAAATTCAGACTCATGTGCTTGCGACATTTTCCACTGCTTTATATTTCAAGGCCTTGAAAATCAAAAGGTAGACAAACGGAAAGTGACATTTTGCATATATTTTTGAATCCAGCAGATTATTAAACTGACGATGCACTGCAGTTAGTTACTCCTCCATTTGATTTGACAAATAAGAAACGTCGGGAGGTGAACTCAATCTCACTTACATATAAGATTTAGAGTGTGCAATCAATATTGGGATGAGATTGAAACGGGTCTAGACAAATTTGGACACGAAGAGAACTTTGTGGGAATAGGAACGTAGAAAAGGAAAGTTTCTGTGCATGGATAGATAAAGAAAGTGATCCAATTATTGGTGCAGTGTAGGGTCATCTTGATATCTTATCTTGGCAAGAAATGTGCAAAAGCTCAACCAACACCCCGCTCAGATCCTGAGAGGAAAAGATATGGTTGATGTAAATGCTTATTTTCCTCTGAAATCATGATTGGTGGTATGTATTTGGTAATGAAAAATGTGGTTCATCACTCACTTCTATGACAAGACTGCAGTGAAAAATTATTAGAATTCACTTCTAATTATTGAAAAGTATAATTAGACTAAGATTTATTAGTACGAAACTCGAATCAATAAATAAATAATTTATTAAAATTACGTAATTACAGACATCCAATATAGACAAAATAGCACATGGACATGGTGTTGTCAGCTCACAATCAGAATTGGAGCCCCCTCTGCGTCTTTTTCATTGGCTGGGAAAGTTTGGTCAGAACGCTCCAATGGTTGGTACGTAGCTTTGGCTTCTGGAACTCTTTTAACTAAAGTGCCTTAGAAAAAAAGGATTTAACATAAGGTATGGAGGAAAATATATATAATTGAAGACAAAGTAGGAAAATCCTCTCCAATCACGAATTTCAGTTTTTTTTTTTCTCCAACTGTCACCTACCACCTGTCTCTTTTATATACTTTTGTCATACATACATATACAAAGTACATACATATGGGATATATCTATTTTGATTTTAAAAAAAAAAATTCGCTGTGTAACTTTCAATTATAAATAATTTATAAATTAAATATTTTTAATATAAATTATTTACCTGAAAATCCCAAACTCACTATTCCATTTAGCAATGGGTGGAAACAAATAGGAATTAATTACATCCCTTGTTGATGTGGGCTCATGATCTCCTTCCAACTTGTAACATTAGACAATATTGTTGAAACTAAAACAAATCATGTACAACAAGACTAAAAAGTTACATGAAGATGAGAAGTGAGAAAAAAAGATAAAAGGAACATCATATACAAGAAGAAGAAGACGAAGAAGAATGAAATTAACTAAGAAGAGTGGGCCAATCGATGAACCCCACGATCTCTGAGAATCCCATTGTAGAGGGCCACTCTGTTTGCAGGCATTTGTCTTTCTTTAGACTCAAAGCTGCCATTTTTATGCGAAGAAGAAGAGCTTTTAGAAGCAAAAATGGCTGCTTGTTGTCTCCTAAACTCCTCACCGTCACTTCTTGGATCGACTACGTCCTCTGCGAAGTGTACCCTTTTCTTCTTCTTCCTCATCTTCTTCTTTCTCTTTCTCTCTTAAAGAAACAAACCCAAAACAGTTACCCATCAGACCAAGAAACACAGAGTCAACGAGAAAAGATCAAAAAACGCAGATCAATGTGAATTATAACAGTTTCAACCGTTAGGTGTCTCCCAAGTCCAATTCTTTAGTGAAAGAACTTGTAACACATGAAGAAACAACGTAGGAATATACAGAAAGCAGAGAGCTTTGTGTTCCTTTTCGCATATATATATATATATATATACATATACATACCTGAGGAGATACATGACGGTAAAACTTGTTGAGAAGTGGAGGGAGGGATTTGGAGGATGGGGAATTCGGAAAGAGGGATAGACTTCTGGAGGCGAAGAGCGAGGAGGATTATGGTGCCGGAAACCGCCATAGCGGTGGCCAGAACTATACCTTGCGAGCAGAGTATAGAGGACATGGTCATGGTTGGTTGGCGGAAGACAAACTGAAGCAGAAGTACATCTCAAACAAATACGCTTTTAATGGGAGAGTAGCCGGTCTTTAAAAAAAAAAACAAATAAATAAATTTGGGTATTAATGGTTTCTTAATTGATTAGGCATAATAAATTAAATTAATAAACATTTCAAAATTTTACTACGAATTTTATCACAATTCAAATAATTGAATTAGTATATTTAATATTGAATTTCTTTTAAGTTTAGATTTTACATTGATTTATATGCGAAAAAAAAAAGAGTAGAATTTGTTAAAAAATTTATTGATTAATTAAATATAATTTTTTTTCTTAATCAATCTCTTCATTAGTTAAGATTAAGGTTGTGTGTATTAAAAGCGAGATTTTTGGATGTTATTGATCAAACAGAAAGATTTCTTTAATTTTACATTATTATTTTATTAAATAATTTATTTAAAATAAATATAATTTTTTGTCTAAGAAAAAAGAGTTGGAGACTTGGACTTCGAAAGAGAAGTCCACAGTGATGGGTGGGTGCCTGACACTACACGGCAGAGAGAACTGAGAAGTCCATTTGGCTGATGTCACTGGCTTGATGATCAATATCTCTAGTTGGTCGGCACGCAGCCTGTAAGCACCGGCCAACCACCGTTTGTGATGTCCAATTATTGGCTGTGGAATTGGATTAGTTTTGGCAAATGGTTTAACATGTTGGCAAGAGTTGAATAATTTTACGTGCATATAATCAGAAATGGTAACTTTTATCTAATCAAATCAATATTAACAAGTTATGCTTAAGTTAAACGAGTTTTGAAAATTCGGGGATGGTGTAATGGAATAGGGTGTAGGGGGCAAATCTTGAGAAATATGCACAATACCATCTGAGATGAGGCAAGAAAGGGAAAGGAATCATTGTAATTGAAAAGAGGAGATGGTGAGAGGCCTTGAACAATTGAAAAGGAATCAGATTGGAGCCCCACAAGTTCTATCAACAGCATACTTGTATTGTAATTATCAGAAAGTTGCTTGTGATTATTAGAAAGTTCTATCAATCACCTAGACTAATCTATGATTAACTTAGAGTGACAGTTGTTTACAGATTAAGGGAAGTTAATGAGATAATTTACATGGGTAAGTGTCGGGATGAAGAGTCCAGACTGAGATCCTGAGCAACCTGGAGGAGGTGCTCTAAGTTGATGTCAGGATAGTTCTGTAACAGCCTCAAGTTGGCTATGAAGTCACCACCCAAAAGCCTGCTTTTCACACATAACAACATCGAACAACAGATTCGCAGAAGCATATCCTGCATAGTCACTCATTGCTGATTACTAACCATCACCACCATTTATTGACAAACTGAAAAGATTAGTTCAGTCAAGAGAGAGACCTGAATTCCAAAAGGATCACTCAGAAGAGAATCCCAGATTCTTAAGATGGACTGGAAACTAAATTCTTGAGTAAGTAACAATGTGATCCACCTGAATGCGTAAAATTGTGGCCTAACCTGCGCATGTGAGGAGTCTAGTTTAGCTTCCAAGATTAACTTCAATATTCTGCAGAAAAAGCCTAAACGTGCGGTTGAGATATCGATCTACCTTGGTTGTGAGTTCAAGATGCTTCCACAGTTCTTCATCACTTGCTTTTAGCAATTCTGACAAACGGGAAAGAGTGGAGAGAATTCCAACAGGACTGTTATCCAGCTGTTGACAAAAGTGATCCACCGAGTCGCTCAGTAGTCGAACAAAACAAGCGAAACTGTCTGCTTCTGCATTTGCCTGCTCAATCAGTAAGGGGAATAGGTTACATCCTGTTTCTTGCTTGATGGAACCAGTTCCAGGTTATTAGCATTTCATATTTCAGACATGATAAAAGTTTGTGAAGTGGAGCAATGCAGAATAAGAGGGCGGCTGCGAATGTCCTGGAAGTTCTAACTCAATAATGACAACAGATTAAGTGGAGAAAGTTGGCTCTGATGAGATGAAAGATTATGATCAGAATTTCATCTTCTGCTGAAATTAGGCTGCTTAGCAGAGGCAATGAAATTGTAGATTGTGTTCAAGCTATTGCACCTGCACTAATTTTCTACAGAATAAAAAATGATGAAAAATATACAGAAAGAGAACAGATCAGCTGAGAATGGCAGAGTGGTTTTTGGATTCCAGAACCATGGTTAGTTTTAAGGAAAACAAATACTTTAAGCACAGAAAAGCAGAAATTAGAACATACAGCATTGTCTTCGTCAGTGTCAGTACTGAATACATAGATTATTGGGGCCAAGACCTCATTCATGCCTTGAACATAACGGATGGCTGGATTCAGTTTTGCAAATAAGAGAAGAATATTCCTCATCGCTTCCTACAGATGAGCACATAAACTCGAGTATTAGGTCCAAAAGAACTCTTTCGATTGGAGAGGAAGCAATGAAGATGAATGAGAACTGCATCTAGAAAGTGGGGTGATTGAGATATATACCTTGATTTTCTTACTAAAAGACGAGTCCCCAGAGAAGAATTTCATTTCGGGGTGTGTACGCTGCAAATCTCGATCGATCTGCTCTGCAATCTCTGTATGCTGTAGACACAATTCATTTTAATTGACATTGAATGAAGCTTACCAGACTGAATTCCAGATAGTTTAGTGTCAAGGAATGATTACCTGGAAGTACTGACGCCAAGCTGATGCCTTGCCATCACTTAAAGGGTGATCTTCATGAGATATCTCACGCCGTTTAAGTGGGCCACCAACATCATCTTCAGCATTTTCATCGGATGTGGAAGCATCATCTGGGGGTTTGGTAAGCTCAGTCTGTCTAGATTGAAGATCTTGATTAGTGCGAGGAAATTGTTAAGGCACTAACCAAAAAATGCTCCTGATTATAACATAACTGTGAGAAATTCATCAGCATCTGACTTGTGGAGTTGGTTTAATATGTGAAAATAGGGATGTGTAGAAAATGGAAACTCACAGGACTTGACAGAAGCTCTTCTTTCAGCTTAGTATATTTCTGTCTATTATCACGCAACTCCTTTTCCCACAAGTCCCGAGAAGTAGGCAAATAACCCAAAAGTATCTGCCAGAGTTGAATCTTAAAAGATATTCAGGAACCATTGACAGGAAAAAGATAACAACTAAATAAATTTACTGTTTAGGCATTCTGGCAATTCAATTGGAATGCATCTAACCCGAATTTGTAATTGAGTTAGTATTTTCATCATTATCTAATCATTCAATTGCTTATAACTTGATTCATCCACCAACCATTGTATTCTCCTTCAAAAGTACTGGGGCAACCATTCAGTTTCCAAGACTTTGGGAGATTCAGGTCAAAAAGACGTGACAGCTTACCTTCCATGCTGTTGCACGTAAACCTCCTCCATCGGGAAGCCCAGCTAGAGCGATCCTTCTCAACTTTTCCAAATTGATCTCCTTTTGAGAAAACTGACGTACAGAAAATGAAACGAAACTGTATAATAAAAGCCGAGAAGAAGAAAATGCCATAGCTTAAAATCTGATCAATGGATTGCACTTAGCAATGTAGAAGTATAGAACATAGTAATCTATGCTAGTGTGATTGTAGCATTCAAATCCCAGAACATAGTACCTCAAAACCCTTTTCTTTAAGGTCAGATTACACATTCTACATGATCTAAAACAACCCCTCCACCTTCCTCTCCTCTTATTATTGAAATCTCCCAAGAGCCAATAACCTTCGTCATACAACCTAAACCGCAATTAAGAATAAAGCACTAACCATTCAAATAACAGTAATGCTAAAAGGGATATTATCAAGCTCTCACCTCATATTCAAGATCAGATCTTTTCTCATCAGCAACAATGGCCTCCAAAACAGAAACAGACCCATGTTTATCACTTCCCTTCTGGCCCATGGTATCCTCTCTATCCTTCAATCTCTCGCACACACCACCCACACTATCATCATCACAGTGATCACTCTCGAAGTCATAGTCTCTTTCCTTAGCCAAATCAATCCCATTCGGCAAGATAATATCAAGCTCCTCACCGGACTCGAACAATGAATCATAGGCTCCCATGTCATCCTCCTTGCCTTCGAAACCAGCGACCAAACTCCCAAGTCGGTCCGGGAAGCCACGGCGAGCTTTGTCAGGGAGCTTGAGCTTGCCTCTGAACATGGTGAAGCGAATTTTGATGGATTGAACGGCGCGACTTGGGTCGGTGAGTTTGTGCGGTTGTTTCATGGAGGTGGTTCAAAGACGTGAAAAGCGAGAAAGGAGACATAACTCGGGGTTTAACTTCCTCGCTTTGAGGGGAAGAATGGTAGTTAAAACCGTTGAATGGTTGTTGTTTAATTGTTTTACGACACTCGGGTCGGGTTTCGAATTTCAGGGTCTAAATCCAAAGTTGTTCTTCCAAAGTTTTGGACATGGTCAAAAGGCCCATTTCATGGGCAGATCTGATAATTAAACTCCAAGATTTGATAATTACAAAACAGGAAAATGGAAGGCCTAAATAAACGCCTCTCTATAAACTTTTGATTACAAATAAATTAATGAAAAGTTCTTAACTTGAAATTTGAGTAAGAACGACAAATTAGTTGGATCCAACACTGAATTAAATTTAAATTTAAATGTTTAAATTAATTTTGTTCATATTCGAAATTAAGTTAACAATTTTTTAAGTATGATAATTATGAAAAAATATTTGAATTTAAAATCAACGAAGTAAATTAAAATTCAAGTTTTGGCCATTTCTATCTCTGAATTTTAGGAATAATTAAGACTTGAATCCACACATAACCTTGTTCTAAAGAAGCTCTTCCATTCATTCCTTCATCACTTCATTATTCGATTCACGATCACCTTTTTTTGATAAAGAAAAAGTTTTGGGGTAGATCATTGATGAGTGGTAACTGTTAGAAATCTAATTAGACGTCTAAAAAGATCATCTAGTATAACTCATTACAAAATTAACTTACCAACACCTATTCAACCTAACCTTTCAAGGGGAGTAAATTTGTGAGAAGATATTGTACCAAAGAGCAGATCAAGAACGCAGTCTGGAGGTTGAATTTGTACCTTAAAAGTTTGAAAAATATCACAAAACTACTGTTCCTGACGGTGAGTGTCATTGACTTTAGGTGCAAATTGCCTGTCTTCTATCAGTCTCGCATTTCAGAGTCCCTATCCATCCACGTGAACTTTGGCCGTACTGATATTAAATTAAGATCGCGATACAGTGTGCGAAACTGAGAAGAAGCATGAGATTTGAAGTTGGATGAATCGAAATCTGGTACTGTATGTAAGGTAACTACAGGGAGAGAGAAAAAATGAATCGTTTACTACAAAATCTGATATGGGAACAGGAAAATTTTCCATTTTCTCCTCTGAAAACTATTTTGCATGTTGCATTTTCTCCTGACATTAGCTACAGGTACTATATCTGATGTTGCAATGATACCCAATAAGAAATATCATATTTGCCGCCTCAGTTTATACGGCAGTCGACAAGGTGACTAGTAGCCTTTGTAATTATTAACTTAAATATTGCTGTCAGTTTTACTGTTCCATGTCCTTTGGAACTTGGTGGTCGTTGACTTGGAGGTGCGTAATTGATGCTTCCACCTTATCACGGTAACTGATGTTCCTAGGGAAAAAAAAAGTTTTAATATGCTTTGATCTTTTGGATACAAACAGTATAACATCTTAACTCCAATGCTTTCGGGGTTTTGATCCTACATCAAACCAGTTAGGAATACATTTAAAAGATTTGTAATCAAATAGAACTAAATCCAGCCAGGATGATCATGGCCACTATCTTATCAATCAATCTGGAGCCATGCACGGAGATTCTGTCTTTGAACACAGTTGCATAGAATTATTGAAGGAGTATGATTTGAAGTTCCAAGTTGCTTCAATTTCAAATATGGTAGACTCGGTTTCGTGGGATATTCTCAAGGAGGTCAAATTAAAGTCCATGACACTTAATATGGATTGTTACATTTTGTACTAATCCAAACGTAAGCTCTGTTCATATATTAAGAAACAAACGATTAGAAAGAACATGAAAAGATTGTAAAGATTTGCAACTTGGACCACATCTTAAACCAATGATTAATACCACTTGACCGCCATGGACAAGTACTGTAATCTTCAAACCCAGTACTTAATCACAACACCCATCAATCTCTGTAACCAATTTCATCTGCTGATTGCGATTCTGTGACAAAGAAAATTAAAGAAAAAGCACATTGACGTGTTAGGAGCCTCGATTCGATGCATCCTAACTTCGTTGATGTGTGTTCGATTGACGTAGACTAGTTATGTTTTCGCATCTTCTTTATCGTAAGTTTTCAAGTTTAATTTGTCCTTGTAGCATGTTAATGATGAGATTATGATAATACACGTCTTCCATTTTTGGGAACATAGTGCTTCAAGTCAACTCAATTTTTGGTGGAAAAGAGTGGTTTTCTGATGATGATAGGAGTAAATTCAGTTAAGACTAAACTGAACAGATTGTTACAAGGTTTTTGTAATATTTGGTCTAAAATGGTGGCTAAACTCAAACAATACGAAAATACTCATAGCTATTGTCACGAAAACAGCTAAGAGGGACCCTACACACCATTTTTTACTTTTTGCCGTGCATGTGGTTGTTGGAACAAAACGTGAAGAAGCTAGTTTACGTGGAGTATTTGGTAGCTAATAAATTTTTAGACTATGTTATCAGATTATGCTCCTAAGTCTTTAGGTCCAAATTGAAGTCTTCTGTTGGCTATTTTACAGCACCGTTTTTTTGGTTGTTTAGCTGGTTTAGTGGGTTGTTAGTCATGTAGCCATGTAGCAATATTTTAGGAGTTTGAGTTTTATTTAAATCCCATGTTGCAGCACTGAATCATATTGTAATTTGTGAAGTTTTAGAAAGCTATCAGTAAAAGTTTCCTTTCCTTTATTTTGCTATCTCACTTCCTTTTTTGTTTTAACATTCGGTATCAGAGCTTAGTTAGTATAATACGCAGTACATACCCTACTACATACCCAAGATCGTATATGAAAGGATAAAAACGAAAGAAATACGGAATACCTGATTTCGGTTTCATTTCGAATTCTGAAGCAGTTTTTGATGCTGAAACGAGTTCCGATTCTCCCAGGACAATTAAGGAAGTTGTTCACCAACATTTAATTTAGGCCTTTCTATAGTTTCCTCAATACGCAAGCTCTTTTAACGGCTCAAAGAATCGTATGTTTACGATTGATATGAGTAACTGTAGGAGACTTTAACCTTTATATAGCTTCCATATCGGACTTCTCCGTCACAAAACCGATATAGACCAAGCCCACACTAAAAGGGATTCATTTTTCACCCGGACTTCTACTCATTAATCTAAATCATTTATTGGGTAACTTTATTACCCTTATCTGGATCAAATTACGTAACTTAACTGATAATTTATTGAAAATCAAAATCACAATTAATAGTTAGCCACATAATAGGAAAAAGACAAAATTGTCCCTAAGGATAAAATTGTCTTACATTCATGGCAACAAACAACTTTGTTCAACCCTCTATCCCTCGCTTTGATGGCCACCATTATGACCATTAGAGTATGCTGATGGAAAACTTCTTAAGGTCCAAGGAGTATTGGATGGCGGTGGAGATTGGCATCCCTGAGCTAGCAACAGGTGCAACTGAAGCACAAAGAACAAAAGTTGATAGCTCAAGATTGAAGGACCTGAAGGTTAAGAACTACCTATTTCAAGCTATCGACAAGGTAGTTTTGGAGACCATATTGCACAAAGAGGCCTCAAAGCAACTATGAGACTCAATGAAAAAGAAGTATCAAGGCAATGCAAGGGCCAAAAGGCAACAATTGTAAAGTTTGAGGGCTGAGTTTGAGATGTTATAGGTGAAGAATGATGAATTCGTGGTGGAGTATTTCTCCAGGACTATGGCTATTGCTAATAACTTGAGGATTCATGGTGAAAAGAAGATGGAGGATATTACCATCATTGAGGAGGTTCTCCGTTCAATAACAACAAGATTTAATTTTTTGTGACAATAATTGAAGAGTCTCATGATTTGGATGCACGAATTTTTGATGAAGTGCAAAACTCTCTTCAAATCATCAACATCACACCCAGTCCGAAATTTCGCATTAAAGCAAGATTTGGGGAGGTATGATAATACGCAACCTTACCCCTACTTAGTAGAGAGACTGTTTTCGGTAGATCCACATGCAAATGTGATAATAAAAGAATGATCCAGGTTAAAGAGTAAATAAGTAAAACTGGCACGCTAAATCATTGTGTAAATAAAATTACAATAAATACATAAATAAATAAAAATAAAATATAACTCAACTTTTAAAAAATATTTTAAAACTAAAATATAAAGAAATATATCATCTCTTTGTCTTTAGAAAAACACCAATATCTAGATGATAAGAGAGTAATAAAATATCAAATAACTCTGACTTTGAATCATAAAAAACATGAAAACCCAAAATAAAAAAGAACATGTAGAAACCCAAAACGTCTGAAACCATATGATCATTAACCATATAAATTCAATCTTAACATAAACCCAACAATATTTGATGTAAAGAGATCAACATAATAAAATCCAAAAAGCATTAAACATTAAATCAAACAAAGAAGCTAATATTAAAAGCAAAAAATAAAAATTTCAGAAAACCCAACAAAACTCAAAAAACACCAAAGCAGAAAAGACTAATTAATTAAGAACCATACTTGAAATGAGGAGGCTGCGGAGAACGAAGAGAGAGTGATAGTGCCAAGAAAGAGGGAGAGCAACACAGATAAACTTACGTGGTGAATACTAATATTAATATCAAAACAATAAAAACTGCATCCAACCGTCACTTTGCGATCTAACATTTTATAATCAACGACAACAAAGAAAGTTTTCATTTTTTTTCACCAAAAAAGGAAAAGAAAAACTAACCAGTTTGTTGTAGATATTGAACTAGATATTGAAAATGTAGCAGAGTACAAACAATAATCCAAGCACTGAATCAAAATCTATAAACAACATAAATAGGAGAACTTCACCTGACGGGAATGCTCAGCGACCCCATCCTTATCAACGACTAAAGTGGAGGTATCGAGGGCCTGCGATTTAGATTTGGAACCCCTTTTTTGGATATTTTTTCAAAAAGTTTCTCATACAATAACAACTTATTAATGACAAGTTAATACAGCCTATAATCACAGAAGTGGTCCTAGATAGAGATAAACAATAAGCTAATCCTAAAAACTGGAAACTGTAGAAACAAAGAAGGTCACAGCTTTTGCAAATCAAGCTTATTCCCAACAAAACCTACCTAGATCGTGAACTTTAATGTGTGTGTGTGTGTGTGTGTGTAAGTACCTCATCAGGAATAGGCGAGTGAGAAGTAGAAGACTGATAGAAACCTTGAATAGCTGTTGTTGGAGCCTATTCTTAGTCTGTCGAATTCTAGATCACAGAATCTGGATATTCCACAACTTTCTTAGCACTCTCACCCTTTTCATCCTCAAAACAACAACAAAACCCCATATCCAGCTCCAAAACCTCCCTAACCCTAGCCGCCCTCAACAAACTCCTACAAATGTTATCCCTCAATCGAGCCCCAGGTGAAAACCCCAATCACACCATATCATTCAAAACCATCAAACCCTCAAGAACCCACCCAACCTCGCATAACCCACCAACCAAAACCCCAAAAAGTAATCTGCTTTCCACTTTACACCGACTCCCAGATCTAAGCATCCAAGACGAAGTCCACAAACAAGCAAGACATTGCCGAGAGTGTTGCTACAAGTTAAAGCCTTGCAGACCACTACTAACTTAGGTGCTAGGGGCATGACTACATGGAAAGGGAAGGAAAAAGGTAATGAAGCTGATAACAGGGAAAAAGAAGGATTCTCGAGAAAGGCAAAAGTGGAGGAGTCTAGTAAGCCTAAATCTAAAACACACATTGAACGCTTTAGATGTCACAAGTTTGAGATTACAAATCAGAGTTAGTAAAGGAGAAAATTCGAACTATGTGGAACAAGAAGATAAAGAAGTAGAAATCTCCTTATTGATGGCTTGTCAAGTGAAGGAAAACAATGTTAAAAATTGTTGGTACCTAGATACAAGTTGCAGTAATCATATGTGTCAAGACAAAGAAGCTTTCCCTGAGCTTGATGAGTCCTTTGAAGACACCGTCAAATTTGGGGACAACTCAATTGTTGCTATGAAATGGAAAGCAAAAGGTTAGTATAAAAACTAAAACCAACCAAATTCAATTTATCTCTGACGTGCTTTTTATGCCAAATTTGAAGTCAAACTTGCTTAGTATTGGGTAATTACAAGAAAAGGACTATGAGATCTTGATTAAGAATGGTCATTGTTAAGTATGAGATGATGAACATGACCTGATTATGAATCTGCAAATGACTCGCAATAGGAAGTTTCCTATATGTTTACAAAGTCAAAAGTCAAATTGCTTGTCAGCAAGGCAGGAGGAAACACCTGGTTGTGGTATTATAGGTTTGGTCTTTTTCACTTTGGTGGATTGCAATTGTTGTACCAGAAGAAGCCGGTGAAAGGTCTTCACAAGCTGAATCAACTAACAAAGGTGTGTGAGGAATGCATACTCAATAAATAACATCGGGATTCATTTCCTAAAAGTAGCAACTGGAGAGCAAAGCAAGTATTGGAGCTAGTTTATACTGACATTTGTGGCCTGATTACACCTACATCAAATGGAGGTAAACAGTATTTCATTACCTTCATCGATGATTTTAACAGGAAGATTTGGGTGTAATTCTTGCAGTTTCAATCTAAATCACTGGAGATGTTTAAGAAATTTAAGCAGCTGGTTGAGAAGCAATCAAGCAAGTCCACTCAAACGGTGAGATCAGATAGATGAGGAGGATTTAACTCGAACAAGTTTGTAAATTTTGTGAGGACGCAAGTATCAAAATATGAATGACGGCCTCATATACTCCATAACAAAATGGAGTATTTGAAAGGAAGAATAAGACCATTCTTAACATGGCAAGGAGCATTTTGAAGAGGAGTTTTGTACCAAGATCATTTTGGCCAGAAACTATGATATGGAGTGTTCATGTGCTGAATAGAAGTCCCTACTGAGCTTTTAGTAAAACTCTAAAAGAAGCTTGGAGTGGAGTGAAACTAGCTGTGCACTATTTGAGAGTTTTTGAGTGTATAGTTTATGTGCATATGCCAGACCAAAAGAGGAGACAAAGTTTGATGACAAGGGGAGAAATGTACTTTCTTGGGAGTTAGTGAAGAATCAAAGGCTCATAAGCTATTCAATCCTATAATAAGAAAGCTAATTATCAGTCGTGATGTTATTTTTTATGAGGAAGAGTTTTAGCCTTGGTCCTCCCCAAAAGATGCTTCAAGAATTTTTATCACTAATGATGATAATGTTGAATTGCAGCAACAAAAAGATTGTGCAGAATTGGTTACAACTAAAATTGGTACTGTATAGCATAATGCAGCATCCTATAGGCCTCAATGTACTAAAATGAGGCCTATTTGGATGGAAGATTACGAGATAACAGGTGTCCTTAATGTTGATTATGAACATAGTTCACAGTACACTTTGTTTGTATTCTGTGATCTAGTTTCATTTGAACAAGTGGTAAAAGAGAAGCAATGGCTAAAAAGATAATAGAGAAAAATGAAACTTAGGAGCTGGTTAATTTGCCTGAAAGAGAAAAGACCATTGGAGTTAAACGAGTTTACAAAATCAAAAGAAAGTTGAATGGAGATGTTGACAATTTTAAAGCTCAACTAGTTGTAAAGGGATATAAGCAAGAGTATGGTGTTGACTATATAGAGGTGTTTGCATTAGTAGTGAGGTAGGATATAGTTAGAATGGTGATTGCATCGGCTGCTTAAAATGTTGGCTTATTTATCAGTTGAATGTCAAGTCTGTCTTTTTACAGGGCGAGCTTAAAGAACAGGTATTTGTTAACCAACCTCTTGGTTTTATTAAATCTGGTCAAGAACATAGAGTATACAAATTAAAGAAAGCTCTTTGTAGACTGAAACAAGCTCTTAGAGCTTGGTACAGTCATATTGATGCATATTTTGTGAAGGAAGACTTTGTTAGATGTCTATATGAACATACTTAATATGTTAAGCATGTTGATGGGAAGATGATTGGTGTATGTATGTATGTTGATGATCTTTTGTGAACTGGCAATAATGTTGATTTATAAGAAAGTTTTAAGGAGTCTATGAAGAGTAAGTTTGATATGTCAGATCTTGGAAAATTACATCATTTCCTTGGTCTTGAGGTATCATAAATGGAGGAGGGAATCTTTGTTTACCAAAAAGTATGTTCTAGATGTTCTTGACAGATTTAAGATGGTCAATTTCAATTTCATTTCAACTCTAATGGACAAGGACACAAAGGTTATGAAGAATCCTGGTGGTGAACAGGTAAATTGCACTAAGTTTGAGCAAATAGTTAGGAGTATGATGCATCTCACTACCACAAGACCAGATATTATGCACAATGTAAGCATAATTAGTAGATACATGGAGAAACCAATGGAGCAACATCTATTTGCAACAAAACGGATCTTGAGATATTCGAAAAGGACTGCAATTATGGTTTGTTCTACCAAAAAGGTGATAAAAGCAAGGTAACAGAAATTGTGGATAGTGATTTTGTTGGTGATCTTGATAATAGGAAGATCACAATAGGTTATATAGTTACTCTTTCTTCCATTGAAGCAGAGTATGTGGCAGCAACATTATGTGCTTGCCAAGTTGTTTGGACGAGGAGGATACTTACAGATTTAAAGATGAAGTTGAAAGAGGCAACAATGATGCATTGTAATAATAGTTTAACCATTAAACTTTCAAAAAACCCTATTTTCTATGGGAGGACAAATCATATCCATGTTAGATTACATTTTTTGCAAGAATTGGTGGAAGATGGTGAAATAGAATTGATCTATTGCAGTACTAAAGAACAAGCAGTAGATATATTCACCAAACCCATCAGTGTGGTTTCCTTCAACAAGCTGAGAAAGATGATCGGTGTTTGTAGCAGCAAGGATGTGTTGACAAGCAAGGGAGGGGTTTTAAAGACCTTTAAACTGAACTTATCAGTTTGTTGGTTCAATTTAAGGGACAGATTATTGGAGCAAAATGTGGAGAAGTTAGCTTTACGTGGAGTATTTAGAATTTAATACAATTTTAGATTATTTTATCATATTATGTTCCTAGTCTTTAGGTCCAAATTGAAGTGTTCAACTATTTTATAGCACCGTTGTGATGATAATCACATTTTCTCCATCAATCTACACTCAGATACAACAAACAACAAAAATACATGAAGAATCGAAGATGAGAAGAAGAAATTTCTAAAGTTGTCGAAGAGGGAAAGAGATATAAACTCTTGAGTGTTCTCGTTAGTCAGAAACAAAAGACTAAGCTTAAAGCACACAAATGAGACACACGTGAGAAGACCAAGTCAGAAGCATATTGATCAAAGCACAGACTTATCAACATACCAGAAGCTAAGTAAAACTCAGAATATACAGTCGTATTCATTACATGGAACACTTAGAGTTTTATACATTAACGAAACATGTGAGGGGCACATGTTATCCTGATTATAAAGACTCCACCGTGATCAACTGCTTCAGACTCTTATAAAAGGAACATAACTCAAGTCTCATAATGACAAATAGAATTCTCTGTTCTCATTACATTGTAATAAAAAATCTGAGAGTGTAAGAATTAGAGAGAAAGGTTTGAGAGTTGCTAGGGTACTTATCTGAGGGTACTGAGGAGAGTTTTTAGACTCTTTGCAAGTGTTTAGAAAACACTCACACTCCTGTAACCTTACTCAATTCTTCATACTAGTTGAAACCACGAGTGTAGGATCCTTGGATGTAGATAACAATAAAGCTATCGAACCAAGTAAATCTTTTTGTTCTTTAATTTTCTGCAAACTTCAATACCTGCATGATACAATTTTCTTTATCAACACAAATAACCTAACAAAAGTGGTACCAGAGGTAATCTGAAACCTGCTGGGCATTTCTTGGCTACTCAAAGCATCAAGGATCATCAAGAATTTCTGTAAGTAACAATCTTATTTTGTGTCTTTAATCTACAGTCAAAATGGTAGGAAAAGAAAAGAATGTCTTCACTGGTAAGGAAGACTTCACCATCTGGAAACTTCAGATGCAAGCCCTACTTGAGTCCTATGACTGTTATGGGGAAATCGAAGATCGGTATGATGCAGAAATTGATCCAATAAAAAGACTCAAGATTGCAAAGACTTGCACACTACAAGTTAATGCTTCACTTATCACCAGTTGTGATAAGAAAAATGCATAATTGTAACACTGCACAGAAGTTGTGGCTAAAACTTGATGAAATATATGCAAAAAGATGTCTTCCTAACAAGATGACTCTTCTGCATAATCTTGTTCTACAAGATGAACACGTCTGTCTCCCTTGATGATAACCTAGACTATTTCTTTAAGTTAGTACAAGACTTAAAAGCTACAGATGAAAAGACTTCTGAGGAGTATCAAGCTGTAATGATTCTAAAAGCTCTACCTTCTGAATTCAATGCTTTCAAGAGGTGGTCAAGCATGCTAGTGGAGAATCTCTCACTATTAAGAGGTTATTATACTCACTAATGGAAGAAATAATGGATATTAATCCATTCAAGAAAGAAGAGGAAGTGATGTTCGTAGAAAATAATCATGACAAGAAGTCACAGAAGAAGAATAGCAAGAAAGGGAATTGACAGAAGGGAAGTGGAAGGATAAGCACAACAAAAAAGGTGAGGAAAAGAAGAAAAAGGGAAAAGGTAAGAAGTGTTTCTACTTTGATAAGGAGGGGAAATTTGCAAAGGACTGCAGAAACAAGAAAATGGATAAAGCTACACAAAGTGGAGATGCAGGAAATGTGGAGAAACCAAAAGACTCCAGTGGTGATGAAATTTTGGCATTCATTGAAGTGAGTGAAGATTTAAGTAGAGAACGGATCTTCGACTCAAGTTGTACTATGCATGTGACTCCCCATAGAGATTGGTTCACAACATTTGAACCAGTCACTGCCAAAGTAAAGATGGCAGATTCTGGGTAGTAAAGGATAGAAGGGATTGGGAATGTTTCCATCAGCATGTTTGATGGGAAAAAGATAATCCTAACTAATGTCAGATTTGTGCCTGAAGTAAGGAGGAATCTAATTTCTGAAAGCATGTTTGACAAACAAGGTTTTCAGATCAGATCTAAGGATAGACTCAGAGAAATCCTAAAGGATGGTAGAGTCATTATCATAGGAGTTGAAAGAGGTGGGTTGTACTATGTTATAGGCTATACTGAAGTTAACCAAGTTACTGAGAAGGAAAATCCTGACTCAATTAAACAGTGTCATTCAAGGTTGGGCCATGTAAGGAATAAAAGTATATTCCACTTCTCAAAACAAAGACTAATTCCTGAACAAAATCTAAAGAAACTGGAGTTTTGTGAATCATGTGTGCTAGAAAAGCATCACAGATCCAATTTCCAAAAGGGAGCACAAAGGGCCACAGAGATCATGGATTATGCTTACGGTGATCTCTAGAGGTCAGCCCAAGTACCTACTGCCGGAGGGAACCTATACTTTATGTCTATCATGGATGAAAAATTTAGAAAATGCTGGGCATATCTGATGAAGAGAAAAGATGAAGCATTAGAAATCTTCATAAAATGGCATACACTTATGGAAAATCAGACTAGAAAGAAGCTAAGATACCTAAGGACTGGCAATGGACTGGAATACTGCAATAAGGAATTTGAAGACCATCGCAGCAAGAAAGGTGTCCTAAGGCATAAAATAGTGAAAGCTACACCTTAACAGAATGGTGTAGCTGAAAGACTCAATAGGACACTCCTAGGAAAGACTAGGTACATGCTACTTTCTTCGGGTTGCTCACATACACTATGGGGAGAGGCTATTACGACTGTAGCCTATCTAATTAATAGGCTCCCTACATCTGCAAATGACTATAAAACTCCACAAGAAGTGTGAAATGGTAAGAAATCTAACCTAACTCACCTAAGGACTTTCGGATGTGCTGCTTATGCACATCAGAAGGAAGGAAAGCTGGAACCTAAAGCAATTAAGGGTGTATTACCAGGTTATCCAGAGGGAGTCAAAGGTTATAAGGTCTTACTACTCTAAAAGGGAGGCTTTAAGACCATTGTTAGCAAAGATGTAATCTTCAAAGAAAATGAATTTCCTCTGCTGAATAAGAACTTAAAAAAATCATACCTCCAAAAGGAAGTTCAGGAGCAACTTGGATCACTAAACAACTCAGTTTCATTCTATGTGTCACTAGAAACGAAGGAAGATGGCAGAATTCAACCTCTTGATGTGGAATCTATGCAAGGCTCAATAAATCATGAACAAATGACAGAAGAAACTGAAGGTGAGGGTGAAGAAGTAGCTCCACACACAATACAGAGGACCATTAAAGAGATCTACAAGACTAACAACTCACAAGAGATAGGCAACCAAAACAGAGAATTCCTAATAGAAGGTATATTGACTCAAACTTGGTTGAATTTGTATGTCTTATGGCTGAATCTATAGAATATAAGGCTCTTGAAACCTATGAAGAAGCCATGAGGAGTATTGATGCAAAACAGTGGAAGATAGCTTGTGAGAAAGAATATTCTTCTCTAATGAAGAATATGACCTGGAATTTAGTGCCTAGACCTCCTAAAGTCAAGCTAATTGAGAACAAATAGTTGTTCAAACTGAAAGAAAGAGTGACAGTACAAGGCTAGGCTTGTAGCTAAGGGGTATAAACAGAAGGAGGGAACTGACTACAAAGAGATATTCTCACCAATAGTCAAATTCAAAACTGTTAGACTTATTCTAGTACTAGCTACAATATATGACTAGGAAATCCATCAAATAGATGTTAAAACAACTTTCCTATTTGGAAAGATGAAGGAAACAATATACATGAAGCAACCAGTTGGATTTGAGGACAAAAATAGGCTAAATCATGTCTGTCTACTTTAGGAATCCCTATACGGGCTTAAACAAGCACCTAGGCAATGGAACAAGAAGTTCTATGAGGTTGCTACCAGTATGAACTTTATTAAAAGCTCATATGAGTGATGCCTATATTTTAAATATCTAGGAAAGACTAAAGTAGTCTTTATGTTGCTCTATATGGATGACCTAATCATAACAGGGAAAGACTTAAGCATAATTGAAGAGATAAAGTCTGAACTATGTAATCACTTCGAGATGAAAGACTTGGGAGAAGCACAAAAGCTTCTAGGAATGCAAATAATCAGAAAAAGGGGGGAAGGAAAACTATGGCTTGCTCAAAGAAACTATATCAAAAAGGTCTTAGCACAATTCAACATGGAACAAGCTAAACCTAGTTCTATTCCCTTAGGATCTCATCTACAGATGGTATCTAGCAAGAGTCCTAAGACTGAAGATGAACAGAAAGTAATGGCTCACTACCCCTACGATGTTGGTGTTGAAAGTATTATGTACATTATGTTATGTACAAGGCTTGATCTAGCCTATGCTATTAGTATACTAAGTAAATTCATCGTTAATCCATGTTCAAAACACTGGCAAGGGTTGAAAGGGGTTCTCAGATACCTCTAGCTGGAACCATCAACTACAGATTATGCTTTTCAAAGGACGAACTAATTAAATGCAATTATTTGTCATTATGTGATTTTGTGGATGCAGATTATACAGTAGACAAAGATTTAAGAAAGTCAATTTCTGCATACTACTTCACATTATCAGGAAATACAATTAGCTGGAAAGTACAACAGCAATCAATAGTATCTCTATCAACCACCGAGGCAAAATACTATGGTTTACTGAAGGTATAAAAGAGCTAATATGGTTATCAGGCTTATTAAAGGAAATCAACATCAATATCACAAAGCCAGTAATCTATATAGATTGCCAGAGTGCACTCTACCTTAGCAAAGACCCTATCTTGCACATGAGATTCAAGCATATTGACATCCGACTCCACTTCGTCAAAGAAAAAATTACAGAAGGCTTCCTTAATTTGGAAAAATCACAGGGGAACAAAATCCATTAGATTTTGGGATAAAGATAGTAACTCAAAAGAAATTCACTTTCTGTAGGAATTACTTACAAATAAGTGAAGCCCTATGAAATCAAAGGCTATTTCATCCGATCTCACAAATTTGGTGAAACTAAGGTTTTTAGGATTCCTAAACCACTCATAGATCTATGAACTGAGTGAAGATTGACAGAGAAGGATGGAATAAATGTGATGATAATCACATTTTCTCCATCAATCTACACTCAGATACAACAAAAACAAAAATACATAAAGAATCAAAGATGAGAAGAAGAAGTGTCTGAAGTTATCAAAGAGGGAAAGCAATATAAACTCTCGAATGTTCTCATTAGTCAGAAACAAAAGACTAAGTTTAAAGCACACACACATGAGACACACGTGAGAAGACCAAGTCAGAAGCATATTAATCAAAACACAATCGTATCAACATATCAGAAGCTAAGTATAACGCAAAATATACCGTTGTATTCAATACATGCAACATACAAAGTTTTATACATTAATGAAACATGTGAGGGGCACATATTATCCTGATTATGAGGACTCCACCGTGATCAACTACTTCAGACTCCTATGAAAGGAACATAACTCAAGTCTCTGACACACAAAATTCTTTGTTTTCATTAGATTGTAATAAAAAATCTGAGAGTGTAAGAATTAGAAAGAAAGGTTTGAGAGTTGCTAGGGTACTTATCTGAGGGTACTGAAGAGAGTTTTTAAACTGTTTGTAAGTGTTTAGAAAACACTCACATTCCTGTAACCTTACTCAATTCTTCATACTAGTTGAAACCACAAATGTGGGATCCCTTGATGTAGATAGCATTAAAGATATCGAACCAAGTAAATCTTTGTGTTCTTTAATTTTCTGCAAACTTCAATACCTGCAAGATACAATTTTCTTTATCAGTCTTATAAGGCAACATTGCAATACAAATAACCTAACAACCATTTTTTTTGTTAGAGCAGTAAATCGTAGTGTAATTTGTGAATTTTGGGAAATCCATTAGTAAAAGTTTCCTTTCCTTTATTTTGCTATCTCACTTTTTGGTTTTAACATTGGTTACAATAGTTCAGAGTTACAGAAGCTTGAGTAAGGTTGCATTCATGGTGGTTGATGAGATTTTTCTGACTAGGACTAACCGGTGAAATCTAACCGTGTGTGTATATATATATATATATATGGGAGAAAGAAAGTTACTTGTGTTGGAATTATGCCTATGATCCAATCGTTATGTAATAGATTAAACACTTTAGTTTAGTCTCTTAGCTTAATCTGGTCTTTTGTCACATTCATCGGTTTCATTCCCATGCAAACCACGTTGAATTCCTT
>JANSVA010000007.1:34955144-34971500 GCA_025504915.1 Erythroxylum reticulatum | reverse complement strand
AAATTAATTTAGTTAATAACTAAATTATTGTGGTTATATAAATATAAATTAAATTAGTTAGTAACTAAATTATTGTGATATATTTTTTGAAAAAAATTTGGTGTAAAAATTTGGTGTAGAATGGTTGGAGTAATACCAAATTTAGGATAAAAAAATTATGAGAATATTTCACTTTATACCAAATTTGATGTAAAAGTTTGGTGAAATGGTTGGAGATGCCTAACAATGACACTGAACATGGAGGCTACAAACTGATCAATTACTTTGCAATGTCCACCAATTAGAAGCATGCAGCTGCATTTCTTCAATCATCTATTTGATGATTATGACACGTCGGGCCTTTGTTGAGAGAGTTCAGTCGCACCGTCCCTCCTCTGTCATAGTATACTCTTCTTACGTCTCGTATGAAATCTTCGGTGACGGTGTTCCAATTCTGTCCATATAAATGCGTGGAAGAGAGAGAGGATCTCTTTCTCTACGGTCTATTGTCGCAGCTTGATGAGGTCGTGCAGTGCAGCAGTCAGTACTTTGTGTATTATTTATTATATGTTTCATCTCAGTCTGGCTTGAAAACTAAGAGAGACCCTACATGGATTTATCCTTCTGTTTACACAGAGTTTCACGATAAAAGTTTAGTTTAATTTATGTACAGAGAAAGCTGGCCCCATGTCATTAAAAAGAGGTAGGTCAATAAAAAAGGAATAAAGAGGTTGGCCCATAGAGGAGGTGACATCAATAAATTGTAGATACCTAGTACGCAGACCTTCCAGTTCGCCGACAATGGACTCCTACACTTGAACTCTCTGTCTCTGCTCTCTTTCAGTTCACTTTTTCTTCTTCCCCCCTCTATAATTTCTCTGAACCTTATATCTCCTCTGAGCCTTTCTGTACTTTCTGCCATCTGTAATCTCTTAAGTCTTGAGCATGGTTCAGTCCAAGAAATATAGAGGAGTCAGACAACGTCACTGGGGCTCTTGGGTGTCAGAAATCCGACACCCTTTACTGTAAGCTCCAAGAAATTCCCATGATATTGCAACTTTTCTTTTCAGTTATATTTCGATTTTTTGGGGTTCTTATGTTTGTGTCTGTGACAGGAAGAGAAGGGTCTGGTTAGGCACATTTGAAACAGCCGAAGAGGCAGCAAGAGCCTATGACCAAGCTGCTGTCTTGTTGAGTGGTCGCAACGCAAAAACCAACTTCCCGACACTACCACCACCACCATCACCGCAAACTACTCCAAATGGAGAGCCAAGACCTACTCCTGAGTTGCCTTCCTCAACGCCGCCAAACAGTCTATCGGAGACCCTCCACGCCAAGCTTCGAAAGTGTAGCAAAGTACTGTCACCATCCATGACCTGCTTGAGGCTCGACACCGAGAACTCGCACATTGGTGTGTGGCAAAAGCGTGCAGGACAGCGATCGGATTCCAACTGGGTCATGACCGTGCAGCTCGAAAAGAGTAACCCTCCAGTTTCAACACACCCTTTGCCGTTTGACGGCAAGTCCTCCGGAGGGCCAGAGTCAAGAACGGAGATTAGTGAAGAGGAAAGAATCGCATTGCAAATGATAGAAGAGCTTCTTAATAGGAATTGTCCTAGTCCTTCCAATAATGGTGGCATGCAAGAAGACGAACAGGGCATTAACAGCTTTTGCTTTTAGCCCCTCTGTCATGGGATTTGTCAGTGTGGTTGGTTTGGTTAAGGAGGACCTGACCACAGAGCTTGCATGTGAGTTTCTATAATTAAAAGTAATTGGTAAGTTACATAGTTTGGTTGATACGTGTATGTAAAAGACAAGACGTCAAAGCAGAAAACACATGTTTGTATGTATGCATGTATACATGTGACTATGCTAAAACCTAGAAAACCAGTTAAGGTTTAGGCATGCAATTGTATCTTCTATTTTTAGTAAGAAAAATAATGGAGAAAAATGGCAGAAGCAGCTACCCTTTGTGTACTTACTTCCAATTCTAATCGAATTACAACTTGAAATGGACGTTACTTGGACAGATTTGTTGATTTGTATACACTTATTAGCGAACGGCGTTCGTTGCTTGGATTGATGGAGCTAGACCATAGAATCCTATCGATGTTCCAATCGATTTACAAGAGAAAAAACGTAAAAACTTCGGAATGCCTCAGGTCACGTATTGCTTAGACGCATGAAATCTTCTTATATCATATTTGTAGTCGGAAATCCTATGACAGTTCCATTCATTATCTTTCTCTGATCAGTCATCTATTCTCCGGTAGAGTTGGAACCGACTTATGATATTTTTGACTTTTCCCATAGACAACATTTAATTACATTTTTTGGTTTTTCAAATAACTTATCAGTTAAGTATGTAATTTCATTTGGATAAAAATAATAAAGTGATTCAATAAATGATCTAAATCAATAGGTCGAAGTTCGGATGAAAAATAGATCCCGATCAGTGTAGACCGGACCAATATCTAGCCTGTGATGAGAAAGCCCGATATAGAAATTATATATAAAGGCTAAGGTCTCCTGCAGTTGCTCATATCATTCATAACCATAAGGATTCTCTGACTTGTTAAGAGAGCTTATGCTTTGACAAAACTGTAGAAAGACGTTGACCGCGTCTCGGTGAACAATTTCCGTGAAGGCGGCCACAAATTCTCGCTCGTTTCGATTTCGAAAAGCTCGTTTAAAGTTATGGAACCGAAATCAGATATTTTCATATTTTTTTGTTTATTGCCCTTTCACGTTAAATCTGGGATATGTAACTAAGGTATCATTATATGTTACGTATGATATCAAAGCGGTGACGTGATCGGGTGGTTATAAACAAAGATTTTTTGATTTTTCCTCCATAATATTTTCGAAGAGTTAACTTCTGCTTCTCCGTTTTTACTTGCTTTTTATTGCATGAAGTTGGTATAAATGTGTTTAGCCATGAGAAATGAGTTGAAAACGAGTCCAGGAGGGAAAAAAAGAGGCCCGAAATATGCGAAAAATTGCCATTTTTTGGTTGGGCGACAGAGACCATCGTGTGGAACACACGCTCGACCAATCAACAGTTCCGCCGTAGGACGGTACATCTGACGCATGTGTTGCACAAGTGGTTGACACGTAGGTGGACAGGAACGAGCCACGTGTCGACACATGAGACGCACGCACCTGTCTATAAGAGCGTGTGGACTTGCGTCTGGTGTGTGACGCGCCATACAAGTTGAAAGCGAGTCGTCCTGCGGTGCATGTCGTACATGTGCCAAGACTCCCCCACTCGTATATGATGTCATGCTACAGTATTTTTCAAAAACAAACACAAACACACACACAAACACAAATTTTAGATTTCCCATAAGGGTATTCCAGGGTGTTTTGGGATAGTTTCCGAGTCAGGGAAATTCATAAAGTAAATTTTTCTATTTTTTTGGATTTATTACATTAGTAATATATTAAAGTTTAACTCCATAAAAGGAATTAAGGCGTTCTGAATCCAATTTTAAGTAAATTTTCATACTTCAGACATCACGTGAGGGAGATACTTCAAGTTTTTATATCTTGGGTCTCATGTTTAGTGTTCGAGGTTGCATGATAATTACTCGAAAAAGGAATTAAGACATTCTGAAGCCATTTTTCAGTAAATTTTCATGCAACAAACTTGCCATAAGGGAGATACATGAGGTTCTCATGTCTTGGATGGTCGGTTCAGTGTCCAATGACACATGATAGTCGCTCTAATGAGATTTTTCCTTACAAAAGTCTCAAATGAAGTTTTCAAAGAATTATGTCTTCAGTACGAGTGTGTGACAATGAGACTATGCATTCGGGTTTTTGCATTAATTGATGTTACATTATCACATACTATATACCCATGAAGAATGTGAGGATGACATAAAGATGTATTGCTTGTGTTTGTGGACTTTTTGAGTGTTGATGAGGATGTAGTCACCAAAGTAGCCTTTCAAGTCAGTATTTTGAATTGTTTTGCTCGTATGTTGGGGAATTTCTCTGGTTTTATGTTTGGTTATTCTCCTCAAAGATGTGGGCCTTACATTATAATTTAAGATGTGCATAAAAGCATAAGATGGAGGAAAGTTGTTGCTCAAATGATCTATTTGTCTAAAGGTAGTAGTGTCATGAGAGTTAATGGTTTGTACTCTAATCGCTTTTATATGGAGGTCTAATTGCATATATTATGTATTCAGCTCAAAGGTGTTTCATAATATGTGTGATCAAATTCTTGAAAAAGATACTGTTTAATAGCTTTGAGTATCATTATTATCCTACATTTGTGGTGATTTAAATATTATCATTTTGCAGTCACCTTTTCAATCAATAATATCAGTGTCACCATTGAAACTCTGACCAGTTTTAAGATAAAGAAATAGATAGAGGATGTATTAAATGCTATGGAGATAACTGAGGTTGATATGGTCATACAGACGGAAAGGCAATCTCTACCTACATCCATGAGCTCGAGAGCTCATAAAGCAACCTATGAAGGCTGAGATCGGTCTAACAGATTGAGTCTTATGACCGTTAAAAGATCCATTCTTAACCATTTGCTTAGTGGACTTCCGGACAAAGACATAGCGAAGTAATTTCTTAGTAATGTCTCCTAGAGGTACATTGTCTCACCTAATGTTGAGACAAGTGCCTTGATGAAAGAATTATTCTTCATGAGGTATACAAGAGAAGGGGGAGTAATTGAGTACATATTAAGAATGATTCATCTTCACAGTAAACTAAAGATGTTAAACATTCATCTTCCTGATGGCTTCATAATTCACTAGAGTTTGAATACACTCCCTCCAGAGTTTAGTAATCTAGTGATGACATATTATTTGCAGGATAAGAAATGAGGCCTTAATGCTTTGATTGCCCATTGCGTTGCTAAGGAGGAAAAACTTAAGCTTGCTACTCCTATAGCCCTCGAAGCAACTAAAGGGAAGGCAAAGATGAAGTTCGCTAAGATCAAAGGTAGAAAGACTAAATCTTCTCCACATACTGATGCTGGTCAATCCAGTGTAGGTAAAGGTCCGCATGACATAAAGAAGCCAACAGTATGAGGCCTAAAAAGAAAGACTGTGACCATTAGATAACTCTTTAGCTTATCAATTTATGAATCTAATTTGTGATAGTAGCATTAAGTACTTGGTGGATGTATAGTGGAGTATCTGATCAAGGTACTTCCATAATGCAGGGGTTCATATCTAAGATAAAGTTAAATAAAGAGAAGGAACTGATGATTGACAGCAATGAAGAAGTGGATGAAATATCTGTAGGGGAATGTATGAGTTGAACCTTGCTGCATGGTTCGTTTTAGTTTTTACACGACATATTTTATATATAATCTTTGTATCAATTTGGGACAAAGAAGGTTGACATTTTGTATTTAATGTTTCTATTGAACAGTTGTTGTTTAATGCAAAACATAATGATACAACTTTCTTTTCATATGGTTTGTATAGAATGTATCTTACCTCAAATTAGATATATGCTTCTTCGTATCTTGCTGAGCAAGTCATGAAAAGAAGAAACCTGATGAATGAAAAGTCACACATGGTGTGGCATAAAAGTTTAAGCCACAGTTCCAAAGCTAGGGTTGAGAAATTAATTAAGGAAAACATTCACTCAATTCTAGATTATGATGATCTGAGAACATGTGTTGACTATTGCAGGGGTAAGTTGACTAATAAGGAAGAATGGTCAACTCGTGTTTCTAACTTGTTAAATCTGATACATATGGATATCAGAAGACCTTACATAGTTGCATTGTGCAATTCCAAATGTATTCTAACATTTGTTAATGAATATTCTCATTACAGTTATGTGTTCTTGCTTAAAAATTCAAGATTGAGAACCAATTTGGAAAATCCATTTATAGTGTTGAATATGTCCGTAGAGGAGAATATCATGGCAAATATGGTATTTCAGGACTTGAAAAGGTTCGTTTACCAGATATATAGAATCAGTTGGAATAGTGACTTAGTTCACTATGCCAGATAACCTTGAGCAAAATGATGTCTTGTCGAAAAGCATAATCGCACCTTAAAGGACTTGAAGAAGTCAATGCAGAACAAGGCTAATCTACCTAATTGTTTAGAAGTGTGAAAACCCAGCCTTGCACACATTCATGTATGAGGTTGTCCTACCATGGTAGTACAATCCTTATAAAGAAAAATTGCATGCTCTTTCTGTTCTTTTCTATTTAGTAAGATATCCTGACCATTTTAAACCTACAGATCTTACTGTAGAGAAGGAGGAACCAGGATAGTAGAATTACAAATAGCTAAGTTTCTAGAATACAATTTCTATGATGATGGTTGACCCTTTGATCCTTCGGATGATAATAGGTTGGATACCACAGTTATTAAGTACCCGCCACTCGTACAGTTAGATTCGGTAGATTTAGGTCTTTGGGCCACACCTATTCAAAAACAGGAACCCATACTTGTATACAGAGGTTCCTGGGGGTACAAGATCTAAAGCAGTTATGAAGATCCACCAAAGAGAGATGACCTGCTATTTCATCTTATTACATAGTCTATTAGGTGAACAAGACTATGATATTAGACATGTTGTGAATCTAATTACTTTTGCAGAAGTTGTTTCTAAACTCAATGCGAAATTATGGTGGGTTGCAATGATTGATGAGATGCAAGCCATGAAGCATAGTAAGGTTTGAGAGCTAGTTGATTTTGCAGCGAAATTGTAAACTTGTTAGTTGTAAATGAAATTTAAAGACGTAAAGGATTTTAGAATAAAGTTTAACGGTTTATAGACTTGCTCAATTGCCTGATGGTTCACTCAGGGAGAAAGGTTGACTTTAATGTTACTTTTTCTCTCATATCCTCGTAGGATACATTCTGAATGATTATGACAATTGTAGCTTATGATGATATAGAGTTACATCAGATGACTATCAAAATTGTTTTCTTGAATAAAGACCTTTATGAAGAGGTCTATATGGTACAACTTGAAGGATTTCAGGAACTAGATGAAATTGACATAGTTTGCGCGTTATGCAAATCAATATATGATTTACATCAAACCTCCCGAAAGTGATACCTTAAATTTAATAAGGTTTGACCTCTTTTGACTTCATAAAAAATAAAGTTAAAAGATGCTTGTACTACGAGATCAAAGGGAGCAAAATTATATTCCTATTACTGCATATGGACAATATATTGCTCACGTCAAATTACTTGACCATGTTGTATGAAAATAAGTAACTTTTGGTCAAGAATTTTGACATAAAGGACTTTGGCGTAGCATTTTTTGTCCTAGGTGTTCAGATTTATTGGGACAGATCTCAACACTCATCAAACCTCTCACATAGTGCATACATTGAGTTTGTGTTACAAAGGCTTAATACGATTAACTGTAAACATGCTGTAGCACTTATCTCTCATAGTGCGGGATAATCTTTAGTACCATATCCAAAAAATAAAGTAAAGAGAGAGGTATGAGGAATGTTCCGTATTCTAGTATAATTGATAGCCTGATGTATGCCCGGGTAAGTATGTGGCGGGATATTGCATTTATCATTAGACTGTTTGGTAAATATCTGGTTAACCCCAGTGTAGACCATTGAAATGCAGTCACGCGAGTTTTAAGATAATTAAAGGGAATCAAGGATTATATATTGACATATAAAAAATCAACAAACTAAACCTTGTAGGGAATTCAGATTCAAATTTAACTAAATGTCCGGATGATTGAAATTCCACTTAAGGTTAATGCAGATGGTACAATGTCGTGGAAGAATGTCAAATAGACACAGGTGATTTCCTCGACCATGCATGCAAAGTGCATGTTATGCGGCTGCTTCATAGACGGTTCAGCTCAGAAACTTAATTTTTGAGTTGTTTGTGGTTCATTCAATGCCTAAACTCATTTAGTTGTACTGTGATAATCTTGCTATTATATTGTTTAGCAACAATAAGAACATCATAGGGTCTATGCATTTGAAGGTCAAATTCTTGACCATAAAGGAGTTGACATGAAAAGGTAACATTAAGGTTTGGAGCATTTAAGAATTGAGGAGCTATAAGTAGATTCTTTAACTAAAGGACTTCACCCACTTATGTTTGAAATACAAATATATAGTATGGGTGTTTTGAAGTCTTGAACACTGTTAGTTAGATGATCATTATGTTTGCTCCATGTACATTTATACATTTGAACATTTTGATGTATTACAACGGTATAATGGTTCATTAATAAAGATGATCATTATTTATCTTCAGAAATATGTGTCATCATACATTGTCATAATATGTATGAAAGTCTTAAGATTTATGTCAATCTTAAACATTTAAAGGTCCTTAGGCATATATACAGACTAACCTTTAGCCTATGTCATTTAGACACATATAGTTTTATATAGATATCTATAAAGTTTGACGTGACATAGGAGGATATAAGTTTTTAATCTTATAAAGGTTCTCTAATGCAGGTTAGCATTCAGTAAGAGAACATAAATGTTTTCTCTAATGCTGTTTAGCATTTGGTGAGAGGAAACAAGTTTTTTTCTAATACTGTTTAACATTCAGTGAGAGCAAATAGGATTTCTCTAATGTAATTTAGCATAAAATTGGAGACATCGAGACCTATAAATGAAGATGATATAATTTAGATCATAAATGTATCATCCTAATTTGCCACATTTTATATTTCCATTCATGTTAGTAAGATATTAGGTATACGTGATTGTATTGGATCTATATCATACATGACACGTGCATTTGATACTTTTTGGTATTAAAAGCCTTGCAGGACGAAATGATGGACTTTTGTTATCTTCGGATCAAATGTTTTGTTTTTAAACTTAGTTAACTAATACAGTAACGTAGTTGAACCGAGTTTTTAAACTATTAAATTTCGACTTATGTCAATATCGCAATTAAGTATTGTCCAAGGGGAAAATGTTGGATATTTTTTACTTTTCCCATAAAGTTGGACAACTTTTAATTGCATTTTGGGGTTTTTCAAATAACTTATTAGTTAAGTTACGTAATTCGATCCGGATAAAGATAATAAAGTAACCTAATAAATAATCTAAATTAGTAGGTTGAAGCTCGGGTAAAAATATATCTCAATCAGTGTGGACCGGACCTGTGATAGGAAAGCCCAATATGAAAGCTATATATAAAGGTTAAGGTCTCTTATAATTGCCCATATCATTTGTAAGCATAAGGATTCTTTGACCTGTTAAAAGAGCTTATGTTTTGAGAAAACTATAAAAAGACACTGACCGCATCTCGGTGAACAATTCTCGTGAAGACGATGGAAGATTCACGATCATTTCAACTTCGAAAAAATTGTTTGAAGTTATGGAATCAAAATTAGGTATTTTTTTTATCTTTCTTCGTTTATAAAAACGTCACAAAAAGTTCAAAATTTTCACGACGTTTTAAGATATGTCATGGATTTTTAACACTTTTTGTGACTTTTTTTTAAATTAAAACATCATAAAATAGAAGCGGTTTGTGTTTGCTCAGAATTTGAATAAAGTTATCAAATCGGTAGTTACTCCAAGTAGTAAATAGAAATATCAGATTTGAGAGTATAGAAAATGGGGCTAGGGTTATTGGTGTCGAGGGTCTCCAGAATCCCTGCGAATCGTCTCTTCCTCCACTCCATTGTCTCCAACTCTCATAGTCAGTCACCGAAAGTTGCTGCTGTCATTGCAGCACTAGAACTCACCCCATATCTTCCACCCAGAACCCTAGTGGTCGGCGCACGTGTCCACTTCCCCAACCTTGATGATGCGATCAAGGTTTTTGTGGATGGGTATCCTGTCAAAATTTCTAAGGGCTTTACCGTCTTCCAAGCTTGCGAGGTCCTTGACATCGACATTCCTCCATTCCGCTACCATAACAGCCTTTTCATTGCTGACAACTGCCGTATATGCCTCGTCGAAGTCGAGAAGTCTCCTAAGCCCATGGCTTCTTAGGCCATGCCTGCTCTTCCTGGTAATCATAATAATCACACAAACTTCATGTCACATTCCTATATTTTTATTTGTGTTGTAATTGAATCTGAAAAAGAAAATCGTTAACTGTATAAGTTGTATAGAGGTACTCCCTTCGATATTCTATTACTGTTCATCTTTTGTTCTTGTGAATTAGCATCGACTGAACTTTACATGTTAATTTCTTTGACAACCAATTCTGACTCACTCATTCTAATTGACGTGCAATGTAAGATGCAGAGAATACTTTGATGTTGCTTCAATGTCGTCTTCATTTTTCAGTCAACTTTTTGGTTGAGGTTTCTTTAGTAATTCACACTATGTATAATTTACCTTTTGGGTTTGATTCGATTTGCTTATTTACTTGAGGACTTTCATTTTTTTAGGAATGAAGATTAAAATTGATACACCCATTGCAACGAAGGCACGTGAAGGTGTGATGGAGTTTCTGCTCATGAATCATCCACTTGATTATCCAATATGTGATCAAGGTGGAGAATGAGATCTTCAGGATCAGTCCATGGAAGTTAGATATGATCGTCGCTGTTAGCGTTTTATTACTTTCTTGATTTTCTTTCTTTTACGCTTATCGCCTATATTGTCTTAACCTATATGTGAATGTTGATTGAGAGTGCTGCGATAAAGTTATAGGGATAAAGTTATAGTAATGAAGAAGGTTCAAATGACGTTGAGGGTTCTTCGGGGGAGAAACTTGCTCTGTCTAATCTAATAAAGCGAAGGCTTCAGTTATATAGTAGGGGCAACTACAATGCTTTTCGCCAATTCCCACAGGTTCCTTCTCGGGTTTCATTTATCTTTCATTTATCTTCTAATTTGAGCCAACATTGACCTGTACCTCCTGGAGCATCTATCTCATACAAGTTGTAGCTTAGATCATATGGAATTTACGTAGTGGGAAAGATGGACAGCACATGCATGATTTTGTTGTTTCTGAAGAACCATATCATATCATATGTTATGCTATTAGTATTGGTAGGCCACTCATCTTTCTTCAATTCACCACTGGGATGCACTATCCAACTCTATCAAATGAAAAACTCAACCTCTTCTTCTTATGACACTGCATGGTTGGCTATGATACCATCTAAAGATTCAAAGGACAAGCCATTGTTCCCAAAATGCGTGGAATGGATAATGAAGCTCAAAATCCTGATGGCTTATAGTGTGTGGATCCATATCATCCATTGTTACTTAAAGACTCACTCTCCTCCACACTCGCATGTCTACTTGCCCTTGATAAATGGAAAGTTAGTCAAAACTTGGTAGAGAGAGATTGGTAAATATTTGTATTCTCATATCTTTTTACATGATTAAAATCACTCTATATTATAAGTTTATAATAAATTTCCTTTTCTTTTGTAGATTTAAAGTCTATTGAACAAAATGGTATTATAAGCTTATAATCCTTTTACTTTTCTTTTAAAGGTTTAAAGTTTATTGAACAAAATGATTGGACTATTAACGATGAGAGACAACTTACACCTCTTAGCTTTGATGTCCTTTTTCTGACGTTGTTGGAATATGCCATAGAAAGTTATCTTCCTCTGAGGTCGAGCTTGGCTGATGAATTGTTACAAGAGGGAGAAAATAAAATAGAAAGGTTTCTATAGTTACATATATATGAGTTCATATTCGTCATAATTATTCTGATAAAATGTTTGATGACTTTTCTTATCACTTCTTTGTTATTTCACGAAGATATGAACTTGGAAGAAGCAGAGTTGGTCTAGCGTATCTTGCAGAAGGATTACGTGGTAAATATAAGTGGAAGGAGATTATAAAACATGAACAGTTTCACATTGTCATAGTAAGGGCGTGTACCACAGAGATCTAAAGGTAATCAATTATGTTTAACCCTCAATGTACTTCCTTGATCACATGATTTGATGCTTGGATCATTACTTAATATATTTCTTGTAGCCTGAAAATCTTCTACTTGACTCTAATGGAAATCTGAAGGTTTCTAATTTCGAACTGAGTGCATTACCCCAGCAAGTAAGAGTGTATTGTTCCATTAAATTAAGTTGATGTCAAGTTCTAAGTCACACATATATCTTTGCATACATAATGTGCACATATATGTTATATGCTACTTCTATAAGTAGACTTTGTTGGTGAATATTTGGCTTCTCATCTGTCCATCTCTTGTAGCCTCTTGATTTCTCTAATGTGTTTGCTTCTATTTTTGTGTGCAAGGGGTTGAACTTCTTCATACCATTTGTGGAACCCCAAATTATGTTGCGCCTGAGGTATACACTCTGTTAGTGAATGGGAACTTTATAATCAGTTTCTCATAAATTGCCACTATTTTCAAGATTTATAAAAGTACATAGGTTCTGGACTTTGGTTAATGTGTTTGCCTGACTTGCCCCATCTAACAAATTCTGTAGTAGTTCATTCATGTAAGGCAACTCTCTTCTTCGTTTTCTTTAATCAAGAATTTTAATATATCTAACTTCTTACACTAGGAGTACTTCTCAGGTGCTCAATCACCATGGTTATGACGGTGCAGCTACTGATGTGTGATCATATGGTGTTATCCTTTATGTTCTAATGGCTGGATATCTAAAGAAGAGAAAATGACAACACAAAGGGAACAAGCAGCAGGCTGCAGTAAAACACTCAAAGAATGTTGTGAGCAAAAGGATCACTGGAACTCGAAGTGAGATACGGAAGTAATTCAGAGCAAACTTTCTATTAGCTCGATGTTGAAGTTTGTAATTTATTTAAAAATTTAAGCAAAATTTTGGAAAGTGTCAAATTAAAGTAAGATTGTGTTAAAACTTGATCCAATTGCAGGGTGCGTGTTTTTCGAAATAAGACAAAAATAGTTAAATGCCATTAGACGGAGAAAGGTCTATTCTTAGGTTGAAGACAACTTTGGCAATATAGTTATATAGAATTGGATTTGTATGTCGTCACGTCTTTTAAGTAAATATTTTCCTATTTTCCCAAAAAAATGTAAATATTCTTCTTCTTCTTTTTTAAATTTATTTATTTATTGTTACCTTTTTCTTTTGTTCTAGTCAAAGAAAAATAACAATAACACTAAAATATTAAAAAATCTGTATTTTGAAAAATAATTATTAAAATTAAAAAATTAATTATTAATTATTAATTTCCGCGACGTTTCCAAAAACGTCACCAAGGGAAGTTTCCAAAAATGTCACGAAATGTGACTTTTCATGACGTTCCAAAAAACGCCGCAACAAGATCAATCTTTCAGTGACGTTTTTTAAAACGTCGCGGAATGTCCGTATTTTTCGTGATGTTTTATCGGAAACGTCGCAGAAACTTTTTACGTACATCACATTCCATAACGTTTTTTGTTACGTTTTTAAAACATTACAAATTGTATTATGTGACATTTTTTAAACGTAACAAATTGTCCTATTTTTGTAACTAAGATGCTGTTCCGTGTTACACCGACTTGTTAAAATGTGAGGATAGCATGTCAGACGTTGTCTTCTTAAACCAACCATGCAATACGAAATTTATCCTCAGCTCCAACCACTTCAGCCATTTAAAGATATATTTGTCCCCCACATGGTCATCTGTCGGCATTTCCTTCCTCCTTGTTTCTCTCGATTTGATAATTTGTTGGAACTGTGGTGTCGGCATTTGTGTTATCGTCTCAATAAACGTTGATCGTGAGTTATTTTCTGACTGTTAAGAGAAGGATTCGGTTTAAGTAACATACGCATGCATGCATATAAATACGTTCTTATCGAAGTTATCTGATGATTTTACAGTAATATCTTACGCCTTACGAGAATGAAGTTCAGCTTTGGAGCACTTGGAAACTGCCAGGACCTTGAGAATGGAGAATCCGTGGTTTCCAAATTCCATCTTCTTCTTGGAAACCTTTCAAAGGTAAAAAAAGGGTCAAGTTTACAAGAAACTTTCCAAGTTTTCACTCAGTTCAGGAGCTAGCTAGAGTGTAAATTTGCTGATCAAAATAACTCTGAACTTTTTGAGTGTGCGCCTGGAGACGGGAAAGTAATTATGAAAAATACGATAAATTGCAATAATATTATATTACGATTGTAATTATAGTTACTGGCAGCGATTTTAAAATTTTGTACAAATTAGAGGTCATCATAGTAGTTGGGTGATCATAATGTTCTCTACTGCTTTTGGACGTATCACCCAACTATGGTACCAACATTGAAATTGTAATTCAGTCGTTTTCATCGGAAGGGAAACCGGTGGCTCAAGAGAATGCATGGAAGTGATAGTGAATTACATAAATTCTGTCATTATCTGGTATCAATATAATTTAAATTAGAGATTTTCATAAAACTGGTAACAAGGAGTAGTTCAGAACTTGGCCAGGTAATCAATTCAGGGACAAATCTTGCGGAAATTGGACCGTGATGTATGTGACAAAAGTCCAACTTCTTAATTATGTTTACCACCAAACATGTGATAAATGTCCTACCATGACGGGACAGAGTCGTCGCTAAATTTAGGACCACCTGATGATAGAAAGTGATCCAGATGAATGACTATATGATAAGTCATTATGGATTCTCCCTCGAACTAAATTATCCCAATTTTGTGGATTGGATCCGATTTGTTTCATCGGCTTCACATCGGTTTTTGGGTTTCTGAACCAGAACCAAATTGGGTCGTCAAATAATGGGCTAGAGAGGGTTGTAATTGATCTTTCAGGCCTTTTCATGGGTGTACAGGTTGATGACACCTGTAAATGAAGACTTCTTCTTTGCAGCCTGGAAGATGAAGTAGTAGAAGTCTTCTGGGCTGCACACTCCAACATTGACTTCAGGAACAGGGCTTGAGCCATTGTTTCGAAACCCGTAATTAATGGTGACTTTATTCTCTTTTGTTAAATTTTACACAAGTTAATTACATTAAAATTTAAATTACAAGGGACTAATTTAATTTCAGTAATTGAAAAGATTCAAATTAAAATATTAATAAATTTATTTTTATTTGAATTAAAGTCAGGTCAAATTAGATATTTAGTGTTGACATAATCAATATGTGTTTAATTTAATATAACATAATCCAATCTTTAACACATTATTGTTATGTTAATGAGTCCGTGAATCTTCTTCCTATCGACTTAGATTCGAAGTGGGGGCATACAACAGCGTTGGAACAAATGCTAAAACACAACATACTTACTGCTAATATTTTAAATTATGTTTTTTTTTTAAAGTTTGAAAGACTATGAAACTATTCATAGCAAAGATTAAAAAAAAATAATCGATTTAATATTAAAAATTTTGAATAGTTTAAATTTTTAATTCGATTTTTAAATTTCAATTTGTTTTACGTTAGTAATTTTTGTTTTAAAAAATTAATCAATTTATTAATTTTGAAAATTAACAAGTTCTTATAAATAAAATTATTTATCTATTTTTAACAATTTTTTAATTAAATTTTAAATTATTTGATAAATAAATACATTCTCTTTCAGTCATATTTTAAATTTTTTAATTTTATTAAATCTTTAGTCAATTTTATAACGGTCTAATATTAATTAAAAATTTTAAACCTTGATTTTCTTTTATCTATTGGTTGAAAAATATAGGAAGTAAAAATAATTATTAATTTAAAATAAATTTAATATTAAATTAATTTAACATATTATACAATAATTATTTTATCAATATAAGATTCTTGTCCCTGCCCTTTCCTTGGCGCACTTGATTGGGGTTGGTTTTAGTCGTTGGCTTGTTTGTTTCATTTCAGTTCTATATATATATATATATAAAGAATATTCCTCCAGGATCTGCCAGTCTTGGAAACATCTACACTACACTCCCAATTCTACTCTATGAAACCATTTTGGTTGACTTTGCGAAGGACCAAAGAATAATTTATCAACTTTAGAGGGACCATTTTGGAGCCTATAATGGTCAAAAGAAAAGAATAGTTTGTGGATATTCTCTAATGCCATTGGAATTATACCTTTCGTGATTGATTAGCAAACTTCACTTCTTTTAAGTTGAAGCTGTTAATTTGTTTAAAATTTATATATTTACGAAATAAAAGCTCTAATAACTATTTATTAAATATTTAATTAAAAACATATAGTCTTACATAAGTATGGTGAGTAATTTTCATAAATTTCTTAATTTTTAAAGTTTTCAAATTTGTTTAAAAAATTAACGTTGATTAATTTAGTATAAATTTCGCTGATACAGAAATTTAAGAAGGTCTAATAATATACAATCTTACCTCTAATTACTGTTTAAAAATAAAGGTAAAATACAAATAATTTCAATATTATACATAAATTAATTAAATATTACAAAATAACGAATTAATTTAATTTAAATTAACTAAATATAATTCAACCTATAACAAATTTTTAGTTTAAATAATATCAATAATATTTAATATATTTAATTACT